>JAGFMF010011418.1:13018583-13059914 GCA_019455555.1 Galemys pyrenaicus | reverse complement strand
GGATTTGTAGTCCTTGGATCTTGTAGGTCTGGAATGGGGGTCGAAGTCCATAACCTATTTGTATAATCCATTCAGGAGGGTCTTTCCCCCTAACACCAGGACTTATTAGGGTGTGTGAGATGGGTATGTGACTGGCACACTGTATTCAGGTAGCATTTTTGGTTTCTTTCTTTTCTTTTCCAGAAAGGTGTTACTGAGTTACAACTAATGTAGAATAAACTACACGTATCTAAAGTGTCTTATTTGATCGTTAACATATATACACGCCTGAAACTATCATCGTAACCAAGATATCGCTCACCCTCCCCAAAGTTCCTGCACACCCCTCTGTCATCCCTCCCTGCTGCCTCCCTCCAGCCCTGCCCCGCAGCCACTGATCCACTTTCTGACACGATAGACTGGATAGAAATGAAATCACAGAGTGTGATCTGTATTTTGTTTTGCCCTTTGTTTTCCTGGGGCTTCGGAGGCCATCCCTGACTATCCGAGTGGAAAGCCTTCCCTAGCTCTGCCTCCCTCTAGATCCTTCATCTCCCTGTCTCCCCTCTTCCCTCTTCCCCAGGGCTGCGTTGTTGAAGTTTTCTCCACTCCACCTGAGCCTGCTCTCAGTAAAGGACCTGTTTCTTCTGCTCATACTGCGGATGTGATATGGGTGGTTAGATGCACATACTTAATTCACTGTTTGGCTTGTTCTGATGAGATGAAGCTCTAAGGATGAGTTTCCAAGCATAAGCAGATCATTTGGGATAGATTTTAAACAAGATCTTCCTTTTCTTTCCCCAAAGATCTAAAAGTACCCCCTGTATGCCAGAGTCGTAGTGTGAGACTGAGTCTGCCTGCAGACAGGCAGAATGAATTGAAATCCCCTCTGGCCTCATTCAGAATTTGACTTCCTGAAATGTCAGCCACTTAGGAGCTAAGAAAAGAACCTATGTCTTGCTGGCCTTCCTTCCTTTTGGTCTATTTGGCAAAGAAAACAATCCCGTGTAGATAAAAGGTCACTTCAGAGGGCAAGGCCTCCCGTGTCTCTGTCCTGGAGCCCCTGGCCCGGGTGAGAGGAGGGCCCCCAGAGGTGGTGTGGAGCTGCCAAGCCAGCGTCCAAGCTGGGTGTGGCCTAGGGGGTCACAGGAAGGAAAGCCTGGGAGACCAGCTCCAAAGCCTAGCCTTTCTCTTCTTACTCATTTTCACATTTCATCTTTAATTCTTCATTAGTTAACTCCCATTTAATTCTTTTTTAAAAAAAAGATTTATTTATTTGTGCATACAACAGTTGGGGTACAGGTCAGAGGCACAGGAGGTGAGAGGATTCAGAGTGGGGAGCAGAACAGGCAGATGAACTGAAACACACAGCTCAGGGGAGCAGCAGGCGAGGCAGGAGAGGTCTGCTGCGCCATGTGGGTCCCCTCCCTGGCTGGGGTTCGAACTCGTGCTGCTGTGCAGCGGATGTTTCACAGTGCGGTGCTCAACCCCGCTGAGCCACCAGGGAGGCCCACACTCACATTTAATCCTTAACAGAACTAAGAAGCAGGAGAATGGGAAATGTTTATCCATTTTTAAAATGAACGAAGAGAGATACTCTAACTTGCTCACACTCAAAGCCTTTCTCAAAGCTAGCGCTATCTCTGGGTCCCTGGCCACCTGTCCTTCTAGGCCAGGAGACAGAGCAGTGTGAAACCTCTGGGCTGCAGCCGAGGAGTCAGGGCAGGGCATGAGGTCCAGGGCACACACTGCCAGCTGTTGTTGGTCCCTTGGCCACCCCACCCGATCACGCCCCTGGCTTGCCCTCGTTCCCCAAGGGACTGTTTGAAGCTGCAGAGAGCCCATGAGGGGAAGGCAAAGGCAGGGGCTCCCAATATTTTGTGAGAAGGGCCCCATTAGACATTTTCCTTGTGAGCAGAAGGACTGGCTCAGCACAAAGCTCTGGTTGAGGAGGAAGACACAGGCTGTCTCATTTGCTCAGCTTTGCGTTTATTGAACACTGTGTCTGCCGAGAGGGGCCCGGTATAGTGCCCAACCGCGTAGAGTCCTTGGAGGTGATGGGGGACACAGAACAGTGATTGGAGAGGGGGAGGAGGTTGTACAGAACCCCTCCCCCAGTAACCCAAGAAAGATGTCATGGTAGCTAGACCAGGAGAAGGGGCACAGGGCAGAGACTTTGAAGACCCTCTTGGCTGGCAGGATTCTCTGGGCCTGTCACTAAATGGTTCATTTACAGGTGAGGATGAGGGTGTCATGGTCTTTGAGGGTCACCTTGGTTGAGGGGCACTTTTGAGCCAGGATAAGTCCGTGGTCTCTAAGGATGTTTCTAACCCTCGAACAGGTTCAAGGCCCCTCAGTGGACTCTTTGCTACAGTCCCTCAGGGCTTGGCATCAACACCCCTACACCAACATCCCCACCTCTTGGCATTCCCTCCCTTTCCCTTATATTTCTCAGCAAACTGCTTCCTGCACCAGCACCCTTGTTTTGCTTGTACTATTTGTGTCTGCTTCTAACAGCTGGCCTTAGCCTGGCAGCCCCTAGCTCTGAGGTTTATCCAATTATCCCATTAGCCCAGCATGTCCTTCCTTCCTCCAGAGCTAATAGCTCCCTTTCTCTCTGTCTCTCCCTCCCTCAAAGCGCTGGTCCATTGCCTCCCTTGCTCCTTCCCTAGCTAGAGCTAGGACTGGGTCAGTCCCCAGTCATACGTCATCATTTTGCAGGAAAGCGGACTTGCCCGTTATACTCAAGGTCACATGACCAGTTCGTGACAGCAGAGACTAAACGCCAGGTCTCTCTGGCTTCTTGACGGCACTCTCACCACACCAAGTGTTCGCTGCACTTAGCCCCGTGTGGAGAGGACACTGTTCCCGCACCACTCCCTGGGAATCTATGGTTGAGGTTAGAATTTATGATCCAGGTAGAGAGATACACACACTGGTGAAAACCAACATGTCATTCTGAGATGTCATATCTTAGCAGAAACAGATGTTACCAGAAGCAGATGACAAACTTTCAGTGTAGAACAGGCGTGGCCTGCTTCAGGTCTGAAAAGGGAGACAGGCTTTCAGCAGGCTCTCACAGAGGGGCCGGCTCTTCAGGTGGCCCCTGCAGCATGGGAAGTCGAGAGGAGTAGCATTCCAGGCAGAGGGACCGCCTCATAGGGGCACGGCTGGGGAGGGGTTGAGAGGGTGGAAGCCTTCAGTTTGGCTTAGCCAGGGCAGTGGGGAGGGCAAGTGGGTAGAGGAGAGGAGGCTGGAGCTTAGAGCTGTGGGCTTGAATGGCATGCAAGGCGAGACCGCCCCAGTTGATACGTGTTTAAGGACTTGCTAAGTGTTTGGAGCAAGGAAGGGACATGACTTGAGGGATGACATGACTAGAGCAGTGCTTCTGGCTTGTGAGTATGAATGTATGGGCTCAATGCAGTAGGGCAAAGGGAGAACTACAGAGAGGCAGCGCTGAAGAATTTCCATGTGGCTGGGAGACGAGGCCTCAGCTAGCACCAAGACTCTGGGATAGTTACTGGCACATAAGTGTGGAGGGAACAGATTCAAGACCGTTGGAAAGAATTAGCAGACTGCAAGGATTGAACTTGGGAAGATAAGAAGCTGCCAGTAATAGGGTTAGGGAAGTTGGAAGTGGAAGTTATGGGGGAAAAGGGGAGTGGACCCTTTTGTACTTCTCCTCTGACACTCACTGGGAGAGAGAACTTTATAATACTGGCAAAGATTGCTTCACCCTCCTCTACCCTGTCCCAGCCCCTCCTGCTTCTCTACTCCTGCAAGACACACTTGAGCTGGGGTGACCCTGCTGTAGCTGCAGGTGGGGCTGGTGGAAAGGATTTCAGGCCTGGGGTGTATTCTGTTCACACAGGGCGCTGGGCCTTTGGATTTCTTTCAGTCTATACCGGGTCATTGCGTCTCATCTATAGCCATGAATTCTATTCAGGTAGTGACTTTTTTTTAAGGTATTTTGTCATTCTGTTCTACCAATCATTCGTTTGGCCCTAAACCTGTTGGGGACTTCCAGGACCCTAAAATGGCCAAGAAAGACAAGTCATTCTTATGGGGCCTTGTGCCCGAGTGGCTCCGGGTAAGTTCCTTAAGTCCCACAAGGCCTCTTCTGGGCCAGTGAGCGCCTCTCTCCTCTAAGCCCAGTGCTCCTGGAGTACACTGAATTCCTGCTGCCTGAGGGCCTCAAGCATAAGAATATTCCATGAGAGCTTCCACCACCTGTCACAGCCCTGATAGGTGTTCCTATCAAGCCACACTTGAAGAGCACGTGTAAACTGGTCCCTCTCCTAGTCACTCACCTGTCATGTCCAGCCTCACTTTCTCAGCCATGTTCAATCTCCCATCTCCAGACCCTCCCTATCTCGATGACCTTCCGCTGATTACCTGTTAATACTGCTGGGCAGAGGTGTTTCAGTTCCTCGACTATGTGTTATGGTCCTGAGACCCAAGCATGAGTCTCCTGCTTTTGCTAAGACCCCCGAGCACCTTCAGCCTAGGACCTCGGCAACTGTGGTGTGATGCTCGGATCATTTCCACACAATTAGCTGATGTTAAACTCAGCAACTGAAGTCTGTGTTGCTTGAGTTGAACTGAAGATGATGGCTGCTTTTTCTCTTCCACCCTATCCTTACACGTGTAAACTGAGAGCAGGGGGCCTCCTTGGTGGTGCAAGGCGTTGAGCATTGCACTGTGGGGTTTCTGCAGCCGCTGCAGCACGAGTTCAATCCCTGGCCAAGGAGGAGACTCACATGGAGCAGCAGACCTTTCCTGCCTTGCCTACTGCTCCCTTCAGCAGTGTATTTCAATAGATCTACCTGTTCTGCTCCCCACTCTGTCTCTGGTGAATCATCTCACCCCCCATGCCTCTGGCCTGTACCCCAGTTCTTGTATGCATAAATAAATATTTTTTCCAAAAAAAACATTAAAAAATAATAAACTCAGAGCAGGACTTTACCCTTGTCTTTGCTCAGTTTTATCTGTTCAGCTGCCTCAGGTCATCTGAGTCCAAATGGTCAGCCCAGATAGTCTGTATGTCCCTTCTTTGTTCACATCTCTGATAAACCCCAACTGCTCTGGATTTGAAACTTTTATAAACATGAGACAGGATGGGATTGAAGACAGGAAATGATCCTTAGTCTGTGCCTCTTGCCTCTGCCAGTTCTCACAAGCATCTCCTGGCCCCAGATACCAGCGGCTTCTAGGCTCCTGGTTAAATCCACAATTTCCACTTTCCTTTATCTGGAAATGGCTGGACTGTGTCAGTGAGCAGAACGTAGAAACGAGTCTTCTTCCCTTCGTCTTCTTTCTTGCTCTCCAGAACATCAGAACTTGCCCTTCTTTGTACCAGTAGTAGCTTTGTTGTTGCAATAATAATAATCCTGGGCATCTATAAATTTTCCAAAACACTTTCACATTCATCGTCCTGTCTTATCTAAAAGTGGGCATGGCGGGCTAGAGAGTGACTGGTCCACTGTGAGAGAAGAAGTCAGTGGCAAGGCCAGAGTTTGAGCTTGGTGTTGGCTTCCCTTATTTAGACATTGGCGAAGCGGAGTTGCAGTTAGCAGGAACGAGCGATGGGATTCTTTAGCAAATCTGAGTTAGGCAGGAAAGAGAATCAAGCTGCAACCTTGAGAGTTATTCTGGGGATAGCTGCAGAACGGCTGGCCTGAACTGTCATCCCCACAACAGTTCTGCAGATGATAGAAGTTGTGACATTGGGCTGTGCCCCTGAGTTTTTCCAAGTGAAGACTAGATACTTTTTAAAGTCCTGTCTAACTTTAAAGATTCCAAAAAGCTCTGAATCTAAACCAGGCTCTATCCCCCTCTTTCCCCTTTCCATTCTAACTAGAAAATGTGGGTGGATTGAGAAAGAACAGAAAAGAAAGATCAAAACTCTGACAACCTTCTGACAACATTTTAACTTGAAAATTGCCTGCAAATGGATGGCATAATTCTGTGTAGGCAGATGTAAATCAGGTGCACATTCACTCAGCTTCTCATTCTCATGCCCTGACCTTGAAGAGAAAGAAGGGCCCTGGAGTTGGCCGATAACTGGCCTTTGGAAGGCTTACTGTGCTCCGGCCCCCCACTGCCCAGTCGGATGAGACCTAGTCCTCCTCTGAGCTCCCAGAGCCTCCGTCCAGCTCACGGCCTCCCCTCCTGCCACCCCAACAGGCTGTGTCTGCCTTACTTTCTTCAGTTGGTTGTTGGCTCCCTGTCTGTCCCTCCTCCCAGCTCAGCACTCACCAGCAGGTTCTTATAAAGTGCTAGAGGGAGGAACAGAAAGCCAGGAGATGGGGCTGAAGTTCTAGCCTGTTCTGTTCTAGTGGAGCCTCTCTGAGAGTTTAGCTGGTTGCTAGGTGCCAGACCAGAGGCTGATTCTGCAAAACCACACACACACATGCTTCCCTGGACAAAGTATGGGAGTGTGAGCTTGTCCGCGGGCAGGAACAAATCCCTCCATCAGAGGACGCTGGGTCAGTTACTGCAGTTGCCAAGCCGGCTCCATGCTGGTGCCTCCGGCTGGGCCTCCGTCCTCGAAACCTGAGCTGTGGAGGGCAGGTGACCTGTCCAGGAAGCTCTGCTCAGCTGTTCTTTCTCCTCTGGCGAAAAGGGTGGAGCCAGAGCATCTAGAAAGACGGCTCTGGTGGCTATTAGGTTCTGGGTTCTGTGTTTCTGTCCCTTTCCTTTGAGGCTGTGAGTCCGCTCGCGTCCTCCTTTCCCTCCAGGGCTCTGCACACAGGGGCTGTCCCTACAAGGACAGCGATGAGTGACTGCCGCAGTGAGGGGTGCTTCAGGACAGAGGAGGGGGAGACGTGGGGAAGGAGGAGAGCTGGTAACCGGACGCTGGACTAGAAAGCGCGCTGCTTGTTCAGAGTAGATGAGGCCCTGGGAGAGAGACTGGCCTCGCAGACCTCGGTCTGTCCCCAAGACCAGCAGAAGAGCATCGCTCCGTGTGCGCCAGCGCGCGTGGGCCAGGGCGGAGCTCAAGGAGAGCGTGTCCAGTAGTGCAAGAGCTCACCCAAGCAACAGCTCTGGGAGACTAGTGGCAAGAGAGGGTAGGAAAGGCACTCCTGACAGTGTCTTCCTGCCATGCCTTTCCATGGGCACAGAAACAGGCCAGGCTGCACAGGACCATCCTTACTTCCTGAGAAGTTGGCTCCCAAGAAGCCCCTGGTTCCTGTTTCCCCGCCACCGACGAAAGAGACGGTGTGCCAGCTCTGGGACACCGAGCCCCAGCCCAGGAGATCCAGGCGACACCAACACCCCTCCCCTCTGTCCCGGGACGCCCCTCGCCCCTGCCCTGCCATCCTTGGTCTGCAGCGCTTGTCTCAGCCTCTGGCCAGCACGCGTGGGGCTGAGGCTCCTCCCAGCTCCCCGAGGAGGTGCTCTGGGGCCCAGAGCATTCTTGTGTAAGACATGTGGCGCACAGGCCCGTCATACAGGTGGGGAGCTGCAAAGGTAAGCTTTTAAGCAGGGCTGCTTTACCAGAACCCAGCCTGAGTCAGGCTCACAGGCCTCCCCAGGGGCCTGCCGTGCAGAGGAGCTAGATGAACCACCGGCACATGTTCTGTGATGGGGCCTTTGTGCTCGGCACAGGCCAGAATGAAGTAAGCCACCTGCCCATAGCCCTGTGGGAAGAACAAAGAGCGTGCAGAGGGGCCTTGGAAAGAGCTGCAGGGCTTGGAGCAACCCAGGTGTCACCGCCAGTAGCCAAGCCCCTGGGCAGACAGGTGTCTGCACCCTGCAGAGCTGGGCTAGACTTCAGGTCTGCTTCTGCCCCCACTATGGGCGTCTACCCCGTTGGGGTGGGCTTTGTGTGTGTCAGGGCCCACTCGCATGTTCTCCTGTGGGCAGGGAATGACCGATGCTTCTGTGTCTGAGCACGAGCACCTTCTCTCTGTGGGAGAGCGATGGGGCGTGCATGGACATGGGATGTGCTGGGGGACTGGGCGTGCTCACATTGGCCTGGGCTCGGGCGGGGCCAGGGCTGCCTGGCATGACTGGGATGACTGGCAGGCGGGAGATAGCTGTACCCAGAAGCCTTTCCTGAGTCCCTGCCCCTTTGCACCCCTAAGCCTGCACCTCTGTAGGCCAGCACTCAAAACTTGGTTCCCAGAGACCTCAGAAAAGGCTGGAGAAATGGTATTTCTTCCTTTGCTGCCTTTGTTTTTCTCTGTCTGGCCTCTCCTCACCAGTTGGCTGCGAGGACTGACAACAGCATGTTCTTGGCCTCCTCAGGCAAAGCCCAGCCACTTCTCTGCCCTCAGCACAGCCACACAGACCAAGGCGTGGAAGAGGGAGGAGGAAGCTGGGGTGGACAGGGCGGGCTGTGGGTGGCTCTGCGGTTCTTAGCCCTGGCTTTCCATAAGCACCCCAGGAATCACTGTGGCCGGCAACAGGCTCAGGTTTCAGAATATCTTAGTGTTTCTTCAGTTCCTTTGATTGATGTCACAGGAAAGTGCTAAAACAAATCTTGTTGGTTTGGGACACTTGCACGTCGTCTGTATAGCAGAAGAACAAAGATACGGCATGAGGTGAGATGAAATCCAGGAAAGGGGTCGTTTCTGGGTACAGGAAGCAGGGCAAGAATATGGGGAGGTTTCAGGTGCTTCCACTGTGACAGTGTTTCAGTTCTTGAGTGGTGGGGACATGGCATTATTTTATGCTTTTTAGATCAGTTGATACTGTTCATGAGTTAGTGGAGGGAAAAGAAACGAGTTTTGCGGTCAGACAGACCTGGGTTATAAGCACATTTCTGCCTGTTCTAGCTGTGTGTTCTGGAACAGGACCTCAGCTGCCTGTGTAGGTCTGGTTAGTGTGTTGTTTCATCATCTACAGCTGCATGAGAATCACCCGCAAAGTTCGAGCGCTCCCTCCCGATGCCTTCCTAAGTGTCTTCGAGACTTGAGAACAGATTGGCCTGCAGGACACGGCAGGTTGCTAACTTCCGCCTGGGCTTAAACCACCACCACAAAAGGAGGACACCTCCTCCTTAAGAGGAGACCCCAGCCACAGGCATCAGAGCAAGAGACACAGTCCCTGCAGTCCCTTACTGGAGGGTGAGGACGGTGACTCCAGGGAAGGCGGTTTAGCCCCATCAGAGCTCTCTCCAGACAGCTGCTCAGCAGAAGTGTAGAGCGGGGCAAAGGGGTGCGGGCACAGCTCTGGAAGGGGAATGAGGGAAGAGCCTTGTTCCCACACTGTGGGGGTGCCTCAAGCTAGAGGGGGAGCCCCCACACCTCAGTAGACTGAGTGCTGCCTGTCTTCCTACATACACACTCCCATACAGTTGTACACACCCCCATCCGTGCCAGGCCTGGCTATGGAGCAGGAAAAGGAACTCAGACACCATTCTAACTGGACAAGCTTAAAACACAATGTGGCTCATTTTTATTGTATCTCAGAAAAAAACAACATTCCCTACAGAAAGCAAGGCAGTTTTACAGGCCTCTTCCTGGGCGGCCCGGAGCTGCCCAAGCACACCTCGTGGCCAGCGGTTCCGACGACCTTCTCCACGCCCTGGCGTCACTCCGTTACAGCCCGGTCCTCACGCCCTGGCTGCTCCGAGAGCTGGCTCTGGGACTGATGGGACAGAAGTGTCTGGCAGCTCATGGCAGTGGGAGAGGGCTGCTTTGGGCCTCCCCGGGCTGACTTCTGGTGCCAGGTAGCAGCAAGACAACAGGCCAGGAAGCCAGGGAGATAATAAAACAAAACACATCTTGTCTTGGGAAAAACAGAATCAAACTCCACCTCTGGGTACAGCGGTGCCCAAACCCCAGGAAGGTCAGTGGAGGGTGGTGTATGGGTCTGAGGGGGCCTGCTGGAGGCCCGCCTCAGCCTCAGGAACAGGCCCGCCTGCTCTGCCACCGCCTTCTCGCAGAGACAAGGCCGTACTCTAGATGCTTGCGGAGTGGGGGCTGGGCCCGCTCAGCCGGCTGGTGCTGTGGCTCTGGCCTGGCGCAGGGCCGCTCAGCACGAAACGTCCACTTTCTCAGACTCCACAAACCCTTTTTGCTGGACGTCATGCTGCTCCAGCTGCAGTTCCGGCCTCTCAGTCCAGAGTAGGAATCGGCCACCAGAAGAGTCTCCTGGCAAACTCACTCTTTTCCCAAAGTGACTGGTTCCACCAACCAGAAGAAGCAAGATTTCCTTCCCTCGGGAAGGGACTAACTCAGGAGATCAAGACACGCCTGCTCCATCCTGGGCCAGGGAGCCCTCAAGGCCAGGCAGCTCTGGGCACTCGTCCTTGAGCTCGTGGCTAAGGAGCTCCACATCCGGGAGATCCGGGAGGTTCACGTCCCCATGGGACTCACTGGCCCTCCCACCACTCACCAGCCCCGGGGCATAGCCATTGGGCCTCTGCCCAGGGTGGGGGGCACTGCCGTTGGCCCACACCCCAGGAGGGTGGCCGTTGAGGCGGAGGCTGATCTGCTCTCCGTCACTGCCGTGAGCAGCCAAGGCCCGGGCACTGGTGCCCCCGGCCTTGAAGGGCTCCTGCCGTCTCAGAACGTGGCTGCGGATGATCTTGCGGAAGGTCTGGCGGAACTCTCGGATGCGGTAGGCATAGATGAAGGGGTTCACCACGGAGTTGGTGTGGGAGAGGATGATGGCCAGGTACATGAGCCCCATCGGGGCGTGGCTGCACCCAGGGCAGAAGAAGGTGAAACAGTTGATGATGTGCAGCGGCAGCCAGCAGAGGGCGAAGAGCCCCACGATGATGGCCAGCGACTTGGCAGCATGGACCTCCTTCTGTAGTGTGGACCGAGTCCGCTCCCCTGGCAGGGGCTGGCTCTCCATTTGCTTCAGCTGTCGCCGGGCTGCCAGGAAGATGCGCAGATAGATGCCCAGCATGAGCAGCAGGGGCACCAGGACGCAGGCAAAGAAGTTGTAGTAGACCATGTAGTTCATGGGGACCACGTCCTCGAAGAGGCAGGCCACCAGGCCCTCCTTGCAAGCCTGCGAGTCGTTTCTGCTCTGCTTCAGCGGCCTGCTGAAGCAGTTGTTCCAGCCCAGCATGGGAGTCAGGCCGATGGCAAATGACAGCACCCAGCAGACGCCGATGATGCCCTTGGCCCTCGTGCCAGTCACCAAGCCATTGTACCTGCGGATGAGAGACCAGCGTCAGGCGGCCGCAGTCAAGAAACCCAGAGCGGTGCCCTGGCCTGCCCTTCACGGGCTGAGAGGTCTGGACCGGTTACTTCCTGCCTCCTTGCCACAGTGTCTCTTGTGTGAGCAGAGGTGCGAGCCCTGTCTTTCCTCACAGGAGGTGAAAAGGGAAAGCACTGCACAGACGGTCAGATGGCTACTGAATAGCATTTTAGAAAGATTTATTTACACATACAAGAACTGGGGAACAGGCCAGAGGTGTGTGGGGGGGAGAGGGTAAGAGGATTCACCAGAGACAGAGTGGGGAGCAGAACAGGCATATCGACTGAAATACACTGCTGAGGGGAGCAGCAGGCGAGGCAGGGGAGGTCTGCTGCACCACGTGGGTCCCCTCCCTGACTGGGGATCGAACTCATGCTGCAGTGACTGGATGCTTCATAGTGTGGTGGTGCTCAACCCCTTGTGCCACCAGGGAGGCCCCGGTGACTGAACAGCATTTTGAGGCGTTCTTGCACTCAGTTTGGTTTGAGGGAATTAATGAGAGATTGGGGGAAAGGAGAGAAGTCAGTGCCTCTCCCCGCTGATCTTGGTTGATGCTACAAGACATTTTCCTTTGGAGTGGGAACAGGGTAGGAGGGTGAGCTCCTGGCTGGGGCAGAGCCAGCCAGAGCAAACCTGCACTCTGTGCTCTTCCTTCCCCATTTGACTAAGGGGCCCCAGAAGCTCCCAAGGAGAGGTGGCACAGGAGGGAAAAGAGGGATGGAGATACCAGGTTACCTCCAAGTCCATCTATCACCTTCTGGTGAGAAATGAGATAGCAACCTTAGCGTAGGTGAGGGAAGGACTGCATGAGGGACCGAGGTGCAGGGGAGGAAAGTAAACTGGCTGCACTCACTCAGTGATCTAGAATCAGGCTTCGTCGCAGGCTCCAGGACTGGCCTGATCTGACAGTCAGGGAGCTGACCCTAGTCCTGTTAGAAAGGTGGCACAGATCTTATTAAACGAACAGCAATCAAAAAATCAACCTGATTGAGGAAGGAGACTGTGATCTCCGAGGTGTCACCTTTTGTTTTTGAATCGGGCAAAACCAAAGCGCTTCCCCTCTACCTGATAAACTCTACTGCCCCTTTAAGTTCACGCTAGACATCTTCTCAGAGAAGTTTCTTTTCCTTTTTTTATAAGATTTATTTATTATTTTAATAGTGTATTGTTTATTATTTTTTTAAAAGATTCATTCATTTGTGCACGCAAGAGCTGGGGTACAGGCCAGAATTGTAGGAGGTGAGAGGACTCACCAGAGACGGAGCGGGGAGCAGAACAGGCAGATGGACTGAAATGCACTGCTGAGGGGAGCAGCGGGCGGGCGAGGCAGGAGAGGTCTGCTGCGCCATGTGGTCCCCTCCCTAGCCGGGGGTCGAACTTGTGCTGCTGTGCCACAGATGCTTCACAGTGTGGTGCTCAGCCGGCTGCACCACCAGGGAGACCTGAGAAGTTTCTTATTTAAGCATAGCTAACTCGACCCCAGCTGAGCCCTGTGGCTTGGAGGCTTTGGGGACAGGGCTTCCTGCCTGTCTCTGGTTGGCCCCCAGTGAGGCAAAGCACAAAGTAGGTGCTTTACTTAGTGCCAGAATTAAACATCATAGAAACAATTTAGTGCACGGATGGCAAACTCAAGGGCCTAGATGAGAAATGTGCCTGGCAGGTTAATGGCGCATGTAGCAGCTGATGCCCCCGTCACTGTGGAAAAGTGTGCCCAGAGTTGCCAGCTCTCGGAAGGGACTGGGGAGCTCATTTCCTGGGTAAAATCTTCTGTAGTTTAAATATTGCCAATTAGTTTATATTAAGGATAGACAACCTGGCGGCCTCAGGCCTCTTATCTAGTTCAATCCCCTCATTTTACAGATGGGGAAACTGAGATCCAAAGAGAGGAATCAGCCTACTGTGAACATTCCAGGAGCCCAGAGGCAGCTTGGACCAGGATAAGTTTGTCTGTCCTGAACGTAAGCAGGAGCTGGGTGCCCACCGCAGGACCTCGGCAGGAGGAGGGTCATGGATTTGCCCATTTCTGCCACGCCACAGGAAGCCTGCACCGCCCTGTTACCTGTTCTTGAACTTCAAACATGAAATCACAGACTTCATCTGCTCCATCTTTGCTGCATAGCACTTGCTGTGCCAGGCATTGTTCTTAGTGTTTTTCAAATAGTCATTTATATAATCTCACTGAATGGGAGGCTGTTATAAATTTTATATATATATATATATATATACTTTTTAACATGGGGGAAGTGCCCCATTTTTTTTATTTTTAAAGATTTATTTATTTATGCACACAAGAGCTGGGGTACAGGCCAGAGTTGTAGGAGGTGAGAGGAGTGACCAGAGACAGAGCGGGTTGCAGAACAGGCAGATCGACTGAAACACACTGCTGAGGGGAGCAGCGGGCGAGGCTGGAGAGGTCCGCTGCCTGGCCCCTCCCTGGCCTGGGGTGGGAGCGAACTCACATGCTGCTGGGCCAGGGATGCTTCACAGCGCGGCGCTCAACCTGCTGTGCCACCAGGGAGGCCCAGATTATTTTTTTTGAGAAAAGCACATCCCTCTCTGGACCCCAGCCCTAGTCTGCTCCTTGTTAGCCACATCGTCACTCTGCCCCTCTGAGCCTCAGTTCCTCATCTACAGAGACATGAGAATGTGGGCACTGCCCCGTGAGGGCAGCATGCAGGCTAGTGGGTGGGCCGTACAGGGGGCAAGCTGTCATTCGGTTAAGTACAAGCTTTTTAGCTGAGCTATTTGCAGGAGAAATGGGCTGCCTCAAGCAGTAGTGAGCTCCCTGCCGTATGAAGATATCAAGCAAAGGCAAGCAGTTCTAGGAATGACACCCGTAACTGGAGACCAGTTGCTTTGGGGGTTTTGAAACTGGTCTCCTGCAGCAGTAGACCTTCAGGCACACATTCCCTGGTGGCTACAGAAGTGGAACTATCAGGGAAGAGAGGAGTTCAATATATATTTTCTGAATAAACGAGTTGGGGACACCAGGATGTGGCCCACAGGCTTCTGGGGACATGACTTGAAAATCCTTGGTTCATCCAGATTAATTTTGTTATTCAAGAGGAAGCCCCTTAGACAGGTTGAGAGCCCTGGGTCCAGGCCCCTGCGGGGCGGGAAGAGCATCATGGCCCAGAAGGAACCGCAGCCAAAACAGCAGTGTCCCCTGGGCCGTCTAACACAGTCATCTTGGTCTCCTGGGCTCAGGGGTAGCCCGTCCAGCACAAGACTCGCCGCTGCAGGCACGTGGGTGCCAAAGCAGTTGCCCACTGCAGCGGAGGTACCTCTGCAACCCTGCATGGGCCTGCTCATAGACTGCCCCTTCCCGGGGGTTCCCCTTTAGTCCAAGAACCCCCTAACCCCAGTGATTTCAGGAAGGGCTGCCTGTGCATCCGCCCTATACCGAGGAGTGGGAGGAGCTTTCTTAAACCACTCGAAGGAGCCAGCTATCCAAGAACTGAAGAGCTACTGACCCGCAGAGAAACGATTTCCTGGGTGCGGGCAGGCCCGAGTTAGCTGCACCCTCCCTGCTCGCCTGTTCTCTCTCTGTCACGTCGCCATGGCCCAGAGCGCACGTACTCATTCCTTTCTTGAGGTCTCTGTCCTGGCCTCTCCTCGTACACCCCCATCCTGCCTGACCCACCGGGTCACCTCCTCTCCCAGGGCACTCAGGGTTCATCCGCACACGGTGACCCTCCATGAACGGCTTCTGGTCTCAGCACCCGCTGCTGCCTGGTGCTCAGCCTGCTTCTCACGGAGAGGGCAGCCACCAGGCATTAATGTGAGAGACGGGAGACAACGGGTGCAGAAGTCCCCTGGGGAAATCCCCGTTTTCTGGGGACATGGACAGTTCCCATCTCTGCCTCTGGACACTGACCACATGGGTAGGCCCGGTCCTAGAACACACAGCTTTTTTTCTGAAATGGAATCCTTTAAAAATGAAAAAAAGAAGCAATCGGTCATGAGTGGTACAGGTCGAGGGCCAGCAGGCCAGGGCATCGTCAGAGGGTGGAGTTCGGATAGCCACAGACCTACAGGGGAGTGAGAACTGGCACCCAGAGTAGGCTGATTGGGGCTTCAAGGCGACAGGGGAAGGGGGTGGGACAGGCGGCCGTGGCCAGGCAGTGCTTACGAGCTGCCAGGAGCCCTGGGCTTCCACTGGCCTCCATCAACTTCCCCCACGTGCAGCCTGTTCTCAGGAGCCCCCGCAGGCATCTTCACGTGCCTTCCCCTCCCTGGCCCTCGGCAGCCCAGGGGCATTGCCGAACAGGAGCCTGGAGGGACCCAAGGGAGCCTGCAGGAGCTTGGAGGGCCCTGTGGCCTAGTCCTGTCAGGAGACACTTGTCCTCCTCTGGCCCCGGCCTCCCCTGCAGCGTGTGGGTCATGCCTTCCGTGCTGGCCACAATGCCAGGCTGGGAGGACAAAAGCAGGTGCCGCGCTACCATCGGGCACTGCGAAGCTCTGTCGGGGAGGTCATCATCACCACCGACCCAGAGCCAAGAGAGCCAGGCTGAGGCTTCCAAAGCCTTGTGCAGTAGAGCTCGAGTGGCCGTGGTCTGGGTGGGACCGGCTCCCTTTCCAGAAGACCCCAGGAGGCGGATGGGGGTGGGAGGGTGTCTCCATGACTCCATGGGGACCCTGGCCCTGAATCTCCAGCAGCTCAAGAAAAAGCTGCATCCCCTGCCCTACCACACCCTGCCAAGTCCCTCAGGGGCTATCACTCCCCTCAACTCCCACCATAACAGCCTCACGAGTCCAGAGGGGCAGAGGCACGGCCCTTTTATAGAGAGGGCTGTCTGCAGAGGGGCAGTGGGCGTTCCTCGGCTACACAGCCTGTCCCATTCTGCCTTAGGGAGTCATTTCTACAACTCTCAGAAAACAGAGGAAAGACAAGGAAGGAAGTTTCTTTTGATTGAGACTAGCAGCCCTGCTCTTTCCCTAGATGTATTACCTTTGAGTGGAGGAAGAAAGTGAAAGTCAAGTCTGCTTTCCCCTGGATATCTGACCAGGGCTGGTGGAGCCAAGTATGCTCAGCCTGCAGGAGCAGCTTCCAACCTGGGAACCCTCTGTCTACCTGGGAACCCTCAAACAGATCTCTCCTGGACCTCTGAGTTCCAAGCTGGACAATCTTGGACTCTGGGGTCCCCTCTAGTAGGCTCATCCTCTATTGGGGCCGGCCTGAGCCCCTTCTCTTTTGACAGATGTCCGAGGCCCTCCCAACATGCAGAGCACCTGATGGGCCACACGGGCGGGGCGCCCTTCACGATGAGGGCACCTGCTTCCCGCTTGGAGTGCAGCTGACGGGAGTAGCCATCTGCTGCATTCTCAGAGACGGGGGTTGCCCGGTGACTCAGCTCCAAAAGGCTGAAATTGCAGTGAGTGGCAGGCCGCATTTCTTCCCAGGCCCAGTTCCAGCGCTACTACCAGCTCCGTGTGGCCCCGAGGACTACTCCTTTCTCTGAGCCTCATTTTTCCATCCAGACTATGAGAGGAAATGACCTCTCAGGGCCCCTTTGGGGTTGACACTCTAAATTTCCATTTGCTCATTGAGCCTGCTTCTCCTCCAGGGTGGGGTGCCCTCAGCCCTCAGTGGGGCTGCCGGGGGCCCATGACATAGGTGGGTACCCCACCTCTTTGAGAGAATTCCCGTAGGCATGGGGTACCCAGACCCTCTGAGGGCCAGGCGTGCAGCCACCCAGCTGTGGATCCCAGCTCAGGGATGGAGTGGGCAAAGAGGGATGGAGAGGCAGGGGCTCGGGGGGGGGGCGGGGGGGGGCCCACGCAAGGGACNGGGGGGGGGGGGGGGGGGGGGGGGGGGGGGGGGGGGGGGGGGGGGGGGGGGGGGGGGGGGGGGGGGGGGGGGGCCCACGCAAGGGACATGCACTCTAGCCTCATCTGTGACCTGGGGGTGTGGAGGGGCCATGCCCAGTAAGCTCTGCCTGGGGAAAGTCTTCATTTACACAACACAGGCTGAAGTCACTTCACAGGCGTCACCATTAAAAACCCCTCCAGCCCCTCCCCCAGTGTATGGCCCTAAAGCCATGAATACTTAGTGGCCTGAGAAACGCATCATTTGCATATAGGTCCCGGTGACTCACTGTGGCATTAACCAAGTCACTTCCCCTCTTTGGGTCATTTTCCTAATGTGCAAGCTGCGAGGAGTTGCTGAGGGAAGGCAGGCAGGCTGTTCGTTCTGAGGTCTGTGGTTTCCCGTGGTGCCTTGCTGGCCCCAGCATCATCAACGTAGAGAAGAGCTGACTTACCACCCCCCGCCCCAGTCCTGGGTTCCTATGTCTGTGGATCCTCTCCGCCACAGAAGCCGGGCAGAGCCCGGGAAGGAGCGGGGTGCTTCGTGCCCAGAGGGATTAGCTAGGTGGGCACAGCTGCTGGATCCATGCCAAGCCCAAGAAGCCCCCAGACTAAGCCCATCGTGGCCTTTTCCCAGCGCAACCTGCCAACACCACAGACCAAACTCTGACCCTGGTTCACCTGACCCCAGGCTCGCCCTGGTGCTGGGACGGACCAGACCCCACCAGACCAGGCGCCGGCACAGGCAGCCCCTCACAGACGAGCACCAGCGGAAGGCGTGCCAGGCACGAGGACGTGGGCAGCCCACCCCCAGCTCCCGGCTCACCTGAGTGGGATGCGGATGGCAATATAGCGGTCAATGGCGATGGCCAGGAGGCTGAAGATGGAACTCTGCGTGAGGACCAGGACGAAGCAGGCGATGAAAAGACAGCCATGGCAGGCGGCACAGAAGCCTGTGCTGATGGTGATGGCGAAGGGGATGGCAAGGACTCCCACAGCGATGTCGGCCGCTGCCAGTGACACCACAAAGAAGTTGGTGACGTTCTGCAGGTTGCTGTTGAGCCACACGGCCCAGCACACCAGCACATTGCCCAGCACAGCCAGCACAGCGATGGCCAGCTCCACCGTGATGTACACCCAGGAGACCATGTCGAGCATCGCCGCAGCTGGGCAGGGTCAGCAAGGACGCCGGCCGGGCCAGCTCACGGTCCATAGCTGCAGTGCAGCTGGTCCTGCCCAGGCACGAGCCCCTTCCTCACGGGAGCCGAGAGGGTCCTTGCGTGGGGGGAGGCGGTGCGGCTCCCCGGGCACACTTCGTCACAGCCAGCTCTGAGCGTCCAGGAGCCGGGCCCGCTCGGCGGGTCCCAGTGGCGGCATCTTGACTCAAGTCCACTTGAGTTGCTGAGACTCCTGCCAAGGGAGAGAGCGCATGAGAAGCTGGGCCATAGCAGGCACAGGCCACAGCTGCAGGTTCCCAGGAGCTGCGCGGTCCCCGTATCTCCCAGGCCCATCCTGGCGGTCCCACCCCTGTGCAAGTCAGGTCAGGCCTGAGGATGGTCCACCATGCCTTGCTCCTCCCACCCCAAAGAGGGCCAGGGATAAGCCCAGTCCCTGTCTTTTCTTAAGGTGAGCCTGGAATCTTCCAAGGTTAAGTCCCTCAAGTGAGCCCCATCCCCGTCCCCTCTGTGGTAGACTGGCCAGTCTCCTGGAACCCTGAGCTCACTGCCACCCACAACCCTCCCAGGAAGCCCCTCACCCCTCAGACCTCAGATTCCCCCAGGCCCACCCACCTTCTCTTTCTGCCAGCCTTTAGTTTGCAGCTTTCTCCAGGTCTCCCTGGGGGGACCACCAGTAACTACCTACGCTCGCTGCTCCGCTGCTCGCTGCTCGGTTAAGGAGAGGCCCAGAGACCCCTACCGCTCTGATCTGGGGAGCCTCCTGACCCCGCTTCCCACCGCTGGCACACAGCCCTCCCCTCCCCGGTGCTGTGGGTGGTGCTGCACAAGGTGGGAGCAAGCTAAGCAGGAGCAAAGGGAGCCGCCCCTGGCAGCCACCACCAGCTGCTGCACATCTGGGCAGAGCAACTGCCACCCCTCTCCTCCCTCCGCGCCTGGCTCCCTCCCCTCACCACCTCCCTCCCAGGCGGGCTCTCCCACTCTGCTCTGCCTGGCTGAGGCCCTCACTGGTAACTGGGTTTGGTGCCAGGCAGGGACCAGAAAGCTCAGCCAGGACTCACTGGGCAAACTGCGAGTTTCCTTTTCGGACCTCAGTTTCCCCACAGATCCAGTGAAGAGGCTGGACCCCAGATGAGCTCTAGGGGTTACTGCACCACTCACCCATAAACTATGAGAAGGAAACGATATGAGAGGGCCGCCTGAGAGTCAGACGTATGAGAATGATACGGCGTTAGTGACAAGCAGAAGTGGAGGTCTTGGAGCCCTGGGAGATCTGGGCATTGTCCAAACCCCAGTGCTGCCCCTGGAGCTTGTGAAATAGTTTCCACACCCGCTGGCCTAGGGACTTCTCCAGCCTCTGCCCCCACCTTGTCGCACTCACGTGTGCTGCCCTAGGGGCTCCCCCGTGCCAGATCCACCCCTCCTCTTGTCCTGGGCCCTCCCAGGGCCCCGGTGTGTGGGCAGTGATGTGCCTGCCTCGGAACTAAAGGCCTGAAGCTCCTTTTCAGGGGCCCAGTGCAGGCTCTCCCCTTCAGTTCATGACACATCAAGGGGTGGTAATGACACTGGGAGAAAGTTGCTCATGGTCCTTGACCACGTCCACAGGCTCAGACTCCCTGCCACCCCCAGTTTTGGAAGTGACAGTAGGCTGCAACAGAGGAGCCCCAAGTCTTCTATATCCCATGTGCCTTAGGTGGCTGAAGCTGGCAGGCACGGGCTGCAGCCACACCTGGCCCACTAGGATGCTCGGAAAGGAGCTCCTAACACCAGGGAGGGGAGGAGAAGAAGACAAGGCCAAGCACGCCTCTGAGAGCCCAGGGGGTTCCCAAGGCCTGCAGGAAGCGCAGAAGCCGTCACTCGGACTGTGGACAAGTCCTGCCGGGCCCCTGCCGTGCACAGGACACCTGCTAGCCAGCTACTCTGAAGGCACAACTCTGGCATGGACAGGCCACACCAACTTTTCCGGTACCCACCCTAGTCACATGGTATTGCTCAGTGCTTTCCGGCCAAACGTCCAGAGCCACAGTCCCCAGACCCCTTCTGCTCCCTCCCTCCCCAAACACCACAGAGGATGCCAGGGGTCTCACTCTTGTGCTGTGAGAGGGAAGTGACGGGCCCAGGCCAGCCTCCCAAGCCCGTTACCGTGAGCAGTGGTGATGGCAAGCGGCAGCAGGCTGCTGTCCAGTCAGGTCTGACCAGGCCCAGGGAGCCCTGGGGACCCTGCCTCCCAGCATCCTCATGGCCACCTGCCCTCTTTCCCAGGTGTCAGCCCTTCCAGGGAAATCTGCATTGAGAGGTGCCAGAGCTTCTGTCAATCCAGCCAGCTCAGTCTAGAGGCCTGCCAATCATCTAGATTCAGAGGCCTCTGGGGCGGAGGTGGGACCAGCAAGGATCCACCTGACCCTAATGGATGCTCCATTCCATGGTGCTCAGGCCAGCCTGCCAGACCCTGCTCACTGGGTCACATGGCGGCTCTGTCCTGGACACTGGGCAGACTCCATGTGGGCTGCAATTGCAATGCCAAAGGACCTTTAGGGGTCTGACCCAGTGTCTGCTTAGTGGGCTCTCCTGGCAGCCTGCTCTTGGCCCCCTCACCCCCACCTTCTGTGCTGCGGGCTCCGTGTTGAATGGCCATACCTGCGCCCTTCCTGACTAAAGTGAAGCTACCTTCCTGCTGTCCGCCTGGTCTCACCAGATGCAACAGATCTTCCTGCCCAGTCAGCCTTGCATGGAACTAAAGACGAAACTAAAGTCCTAAAAGGCTGTTTTGGACTTCACCCCCCGCCCCCCCAATCCTCCTACCTCATTCGTGAGAGCTCTTCCAGCATGTTCCAGGGCAGGCTGGCCTGGTCCAACAGGCAGCGTGAGTGGCCGCCCAGCAAGAGCACTTGGGTCGAGGCACCGAGGTACCTCAGGGCAGGCAGGGCAGGAGGAAGGTCTGCTGCTCCAGTTGATCTGTGGGAAGGCTGGAACTTCCCAGCCTAGCAGGAAATCTGCCCAGGGGAGGGGATTCCCTGACTTGCAGACTTTGCCAGATATTTTTGGTATAAATGCTCCATTATGGCCAATTTCAAGCTACTAATGTGTCACTGGCCAGAACCGGGAATTGACCCACGTAGTCAGCTGTGAGAACTGCTGTCACCGGGCGGGCCTGGACACCAGGACTCTGCTCTGGGCCTTCTAAAGTAGCTAGTGGGGGCTGCTTGGGAGCCCAGGAAATGAGGGTGCAGGGACATGGGGTTACTGGCCTTATGAACCCCATCTTAAAGATGAGAAGCTAAGGCCCAAAGACATTAATGACCTCTCCTAGCCTTACCGTCAGCACAGAAGTGTGGGATAGACAGGGGGGAAATACAGCAGCGGGGAAGATTTCCTGGGGCCTCCTGGCCCCTCTTCACTTCCCTCCCTTCAGAGGCCGCTCAGAGAGACAGGAAGATTGGAGGCCCAGGGGGAGGGGGCCGGGGACAGGGGCAGGATCTGGCAATTTCCTATCCTTCTCTTGTTGACTTTGTCTGTCTAATTAATCCTTGAGTCATCTGTTGCTAGCCAGGAGGGGAAATTAAATATCAATAATGCACTTTCCCTGTGACTGTCCCTTGTTGGGGATAGAGCAGAGGGCAGGCCATACACACTAGAGACACATGCCGGGGACGTGCATGACGAGCCTTGACAGCACAGCCCCCAGGATTCCCAGCAGTCACACTCAAAAGACTGCCACGTCTTCCCGCCTTCCTGCTCACCTCCACCGGCCTGGCCACTTTAATTAAAACGCCATTTAATCAGACTCCACATATTTCCCAGCCACTCCTGGCTCCTCATACGTCACACTAGCAAGGCCCTCTGTACACATGCCCAGATGGTGGCTGTACCCCCCGGAGCCTCCTGGGCACGTGGGCCTGCTCCTGGTCTCCAGAATCCTGGCCTGAGACTCCTCCATGCTTCTCATACTAAATGTTTCCCAAATACCTACTCGGTGCCAGGCAGCAGCCCGACTGTGTGCCACAGGGTGCTCTGCTACCCACTGCTGAGCCTGGTCCCATGCAGTCCAAGTTCAGAGCAGGAAGCCACCCAGGAAGCAGAGCTGGGAGCGGCTGCTACCCCAGCTACCCCGGTGTTCAGGCCACTCCCCGTCCCCGAGACCCCAGCTCCTGCTTCAGATGAGTCTGCAAACCACAACTTCAAAGCACAGGAGGAAGATTCAGACTAAGGGAGATAAGCGACAATACCCAAAATATGGAGATGAATTCATGCCAGGAGCGGTAAAGGTAATAGTCTGATAACGATTTTCAAAGGCATTTAGGATTTTCAGAGATAAAGGCAGGGCATCCATAAACAAGAACGAGAACTTATGAACCAACTGGCAGAAATGAAACAGAAACAAGTGACAATGAATAGGAAATAATTTAAAATTCGGACTATGAAATACAGGGGCTTGAGATAAAGAATCTAACAGCCCCAGGCTTGCACACAACTGAAGAGGCCGTCAGGGATGTGGAGACAGCACCGAGAATTCTTACACATTCTTACATGAACAGACCAACTCTGAGGAGACAGTGGAGAGACACTTGGAAGGTAGACTGAGAAGCGTCCACTTTAGTCTCATGGGACCTCAGGGAGAGTGGACAGGCAGCTGGGCTCCGGTTCCTAACCACAGGTCCTCGCTGGCTGCCATGTCTGGTCTCTTGAAACCCACTGACAGGAATGCAGCAGGTGTCTTCTGATGCTGCCGGGAAGTGAGCAACCACAGAGTGCAGGGGCCTTTCTTCACAGCACCCCCTCCCAAAGGAAGTGTAGGACCTGGGAGGTAGCCAGGCAGGCTCCCAGAGCGCCCCTCCCCCACTGTCCCTGGGATGTGTGGTGCAGCTCTCAGTTCCTGGGGGCAGGATGTGGGCAGAAATGGGTGGAGTTCCCACCTAGCCCAGCTCTCAGAGCAGCCTCCACAGCACCAGCCCCCAGGTCAGACCCACAGGGCCTGCCACAGCAACCTTCCCCTCCCCCCCATCACCCTCCTAATCCCCATGCATCCAGACTCGATGCCAGAGAGGCTGCAGAACCCCACTTGTCCCAGCCTGAGGCGGCCACTGGCTCCCTCATCAGTCATTTCACCTGCCATCCCCCTCCAAGAGGTCACTCCTCACCCAAAGGTGCTGGGTGTATGCATGTGGCAGTAGGAGCCCCGCTGAGGTCCCATTCCCGCTCCATCCCACACTCCCTGAGACACGGAGCAAGAGGCCTCCCCTCAGTGTGGGGCTCCTCACGTGTGAGATCCACGAAGTGCTCGGCACACACTCCTCCCTCAAGGGAACTCTGATGGCAGGATGACAGGCAAGATGATTCCTGAAGAGGGGACATGGGGCTGGCAGGGGCCCCCACTAGCTCCCCCTGCTCTACGGCCTTGAGAATACAGCCTAGCTGGCCTGGGGTAGACCCTGGCAGAAGCTGGCCCACTGAAGGGGTAGTAGAGGAGCACAGTCTGGGGCTCCACAAAGGTCACTGATTATAGTGAGGGGGGTAAACCTACTTCTGGGGTCCCAGATCTGGGAGGTGAGTGCAACGATGCCATCTGGGAGCTGAAGGGAGAGGACCGGAGAGGGCAGGACAACTCAAGGACAGCCTGGGGGCTGGGGCTGCTCAAACCTGCCATGGCTCCTCGACCCAGCCCAGTGCCCAGCTCGTGGGTGCGGAGGCCACCAAGGGGCTAGAGGTAAATGTCCTACTGATGGATGGACAGCTGGACACCAGCCCTGGGAGCCCCCGGGCAGCACCACCATCCCAGCATTGGAGGAGGCGCCAACGTGCTGCTGCCCAACTCTCCAAGGTGACAGCTGAGCTGGACCTGCAGAGCATCCCTGCCAGCAACTTACAAAACCAAACGGAGGCCTGTTCTGCACCCTCAGGCGGTGCCCTCCACTGCTTCCTCCAACACTGCCCTGGGGGCTGGGACCTGTCCTCTTGCCCACTTTGCACCTATCTGTGGTCTCCTGCACGTCCTCCCCACACACCAAAACTCCGTCCTAGGCCATCCTTCACACCTTCGCACCTCTCACAGGCGCATGTCTTCCCGCACCAGTTTCAGTTTTGGTAGATACGACACTCTCCTGAAGACAGCTGGGCTGGCAGTGCCGGCTCATCCAGGGAGAAGGGCTCTGTTAGATGGGAGCGAGCGCTACCGCAGGATTCGCAGGATTCGAGCTCACTGCAGAGAGCCACGGGGCAGGGGTCCCACGGACGGCGTGCCCAGGCCCGCTCAGAGGTCCTGAATTCTGCAGATGTGATGTCTTAAAAGGGGAGCACTTGCTTCCAATTCAATTCGATTAGAATCCAGTCCCTCTGGCAACAGTGGTGTCCCCTTGTGGTGTCCCCTACCCTGCAAGGCTAACACCCTCCCTCGGGGTTTCCCCAAACTGTCTTCTGGTCTGCCCTGAACCCTGCCCCCTCGCCAATGCTTAGCTCTCATTTACTCTTCAGTGCCCTGAAGGTTACGCTTTATTCACTGTGCTTGTTTTACAGATGAGAAGAGACAGTCACAACAGTGACTTGTCTGTGGCCACCCAATGAGTAAGTCAAGGAGGCCGCAATAGGACCCAGGTTTGAAGACCAGAATCAAGGGTCCCCTGGGCTGCTTGGGGCAGATCATCGCCCTTTTAGACTGCAGTCTCCTAGGGGACAGGCCCCAGGGTATTGCTGGGGCTGCACTTCTTAAAGCCTGTCTGGCCAGCCTCCCCTGGGCTGCCCAGGGCCTCCTTGGGGCTGGAAACTGGTAAGTGCCCCTGAGAACCTGGTGCGCACTGAGGGGGTGGGCGTGCAGGGGCCTTGGCTGGGATTGGACACAGGGCTCTAGGACCTAGGAGAGCCAGAGAGACCCCAAAGGACAAAGGCAGAGCAAGGAGGTGTGGCTGAGGAACCTCAGGGGGAGCTCCTGCTGCGGTCCTGCTGGGACCTGGGATGGCGCAGCGCCTTCCCGGTCCACCCAAGACCTGCTGGACCAGCCATCGCGGGACTAAGAGGCAACCCCTGCCCCACGTCCTGCCTCCCGGGCGGCTGTGCTCCCGGGAGCTTCCCATTACGGTTCTCAGGGCCAGGGCAGAGCTCTCCGATCCGCGGGCAAGCGCTCCCTCCTTGAGCCTTTGGGCCGTCCAGCGCCAAGTCCCTCGAGTGTGGCCACCATTCCCGCCATTCCTACCTCAGCTCACGGCGTCCCGAGACGGCCAGGACCCCTCCGAGGCGCGCACCCACCAGCCCGTCCTCCGGCCTCTCCTGGGTCCCCTAAACGGGGTTCCCGCCACCAAGTCACCAGACGCGCCCGCGGGCCGGGAGTTCCAGATCCCCTTTGCTCGCTGCGCCGGGGCGTTCCCGGGACGGTCGGGATGCCGCGGGTCTGCGGGCGCCGCGCCTCCCTTGAAGTGAGTCCGGCTCCGGGTCGACCACCTGTGGGAGCCCGTACTCCTCCCGGGGTCGGCCCGCCCTCTCCTGCCTCGCCTCTCCGCGCACAGAAAGCACGGCCGGGAGCTCCGGGAGGGTCCCCGAGAGCTCCGTCCGTCCCGACGGCCCCAGCCCGACCGACGACCTTCCCCCCGCTTATCGCGGGTCCCCGCGCCGGCGGCGCTCCCTCCTCGGCCCGGGCCGCCGCGTTCTCGCGCCCCTTGCCCTCCCAGCCTACCCCTGCGCACCTTGAGTTTGGGGCAGTGCAGAGGGTCCGCGCCCAACCCCAGCTGGGCTTCGGACGTGCGGCCGCGCCCGGGCCGCCCCAGCACCCGCCGCGCCTTTCGCCCCCGAGGGGCTGGGCTCGGACACCAGCCCGGGAAACTTGCGCTCCCGGGGGCCAAATGAGAGGTTCGGAGCGGCGAGGGACCCCGAAGGGCAGGAACCCAGGCCGTCCTTCCCTCCAGGCCCGACAGCCACACGCTGTCCTGCCGCCGTCCCCAACCCTGGGGACCCCCACCTGGGACCCCAGCTGACCTGCTGCTCGCGCGCCGGCTCCCGCTGTCTCGGCGGCGGCTCCAGCTCCAACTCGGACCGCGCCGCTCACGGGCGCCCCCTGCAGGCGACTCCCAGACCCGCGCTGTCCCCGCCCCGCCCCGCCGCGCGGGGAAACCGAGACCTCCGCGATTGGCCTGGGCCGCCCCGCATCCTCCGCCCGCGATCCCACCGTGTGACTCGACCCCGCTGGTGACCGGTCTGGCCACCTGGGCCAGCGCCACTCCCCTCCCCTTCTCTCCCTGTGAAGCCCTCTGCCCCCACGCCTTTCCTCCAAAGAGCCCTCAGGGCTGCCCCTNCCCCCCCCCCCCCCCCCCCCCCCGCTCCTGGGGGCCTCTGCTGTCTCATCGTAAAAGGGTCAGCTAGGTGCTTTTGTCCGCCCTCTCCCCGGTGTCCACCTGTGCCCCGGGAAGTGCTCAGTGCTCAGCCTCTGCAAATCTTTCCAAAGCTCTCCAGTTCATGATGGCTCAAGTCCAGCCTCCTTTCGTGAGTGCTGAGGCCCCCTGGGACTGGCAAGCGGTCCCCAGCCTTGCTTCCTTCCTGAGCCTTGCCTTGTGGTGCTGTTGTTGCTGCCTCTGCTGGTGGGACCTCAACTCAAAGGATGCCTCTAGAAAAGAGTTGGCCCCAATTTCCGATAACCCCGCTGCCTCCTCTCCATGCCCCATCCCAGAGAGACCAGGGTCCTTCCTGTCCTTACAGCCTCTAGGTGCGCCAGCAGGCCCTGTCCTCATACCACTTCTCTGGGCAAAGGGCGTGAGAGCCCCAGTCTGTATCAAAGACCAGTCTTCAATTTCTGAGCCTGCCCCCAGGTTCATGTTCTGGAGACTTCTAATTGGGAACCGCTCGCATATAGCTCAAACCCACGCATACAAAGTAGCCTGTCTTCAAGTGGAATCGGGACAAGTGTTGGCACAACTCCAATTCTGTGCACAGCAGGATGGACTGTGCCAGACTCCCAGGGAGTTGAAGGGTTTGCAGGACCTTTGCATTCTTGAGCCTCCTAGGGCCAGTGGGTCCCTGAGAGAGGCCCAGGGCAAAGGGCTCAACAAGGGCCAGGCTGGCCCCTGGGGCTGAAATGGGGCTCCTGCCTCAGTCCCACCCTCAGCCAGGAGCCAGTCTCCCTGGCTGGTTCCAGTTCTAGAGCCTGTGTGCCTCAGGTGACCCTCTGTCCCCTAGTGTCCAGTGGGGTCTTTGCGGTCATAGTGGGCAGAAGAGGGCAGACTTGGAGGGATCGGCACCTGGATACGACCTTTGGAGGACCTGAGACTGTGTGTGGGCAAGGCCTATATGAGAACGCTCAATTGGGGAAGTCCCAGCATTCCCTCTCCCAGACGCCTTTCCAATCTCCAATCTCTGACCGGACCATGTGGCCTGGTTCATCTCTCCCCAGCCCCAGTGTAGGTCTCTGTGGAACACTCATCTCTCATGGGAAATAGAGGACTGAATGAGCCCGCCCCCATCCTCCCAGAACCTTTGTTTCCTTAGCGAGGAGCTCCTCCGCCACATGGGGATACTGCCCTGGAACCACCAGTTGCCCAAGTGCTGTGGCTTTCCCATGGGCCTTGAGGGACCCATTGCCTCGCCTGTAAAATAGGGCTGTCTTCTGGCTTGGCACCCCCTGAGCTGTGTCAGAATGAGACTGTGAAATTCTAGTGGGGGCACTGTTGGCAAGGCTCCCTCCCCCAGGCCCTTGGCTTCCTACCCTTGCTTCCACTGCATGGGGTAAACTCCTATAGGGAGGACAAAACCCCGTGTCCACACCTGTTGGACTCATTTTCATTCAACAAACATGCAAGGAACAGCTTGTCTTGAGTCACCTGCAACTCAGAAGGGACTGTGGAGGTCCCTGTGGTAGAGATCAACAGGCGGTCCTTGGAGTTACTCTTGTCCCCTAGTCCCCAAGCAGGCTCCCACTGTTCTTACCCCTGCCATTTCCAGTACCCTTCCACCCGGGTCTCCACACGCATGGAGGTCATTCACAAACCTGCCCCCTGCAACTGTGCCCTGTGCCAGGGAGTAGAGGCATCATTTCTGCAGCTGGTACTCTGGGGCCAAAGTGTCAAAGCTCTCTGGGCCCTGGGTATGGGTGCCTCAAGCCAGGTGGTCTTGAGGCAGGGCCTGACTCAGCTGCAGCCCTGGTGCTGGCTCCCCAAGTCCTCAGAGGCCTCCCCCAAGGCAGCAGGCCTCTGGCCTCCCCTTACTGCAGCCTCTGCTAGAGGCGGAGGGAGCGATATCAGTGGTTGCTTCACGGGTCTTTACCCAGGACTCCAGCATAAACCATTCATTGTCCAGAGACAGCACATGCCACGGACCCTTCAGTTCGGTGATGACAGGAAGCAGGCGCACAGAAGGGAGGTTCTTCAACTCTGTCTCCTCCATGGTTGACCAAGCCTGCTCGAGGTCCTCCTGGGGGCTCTCTGCTGCTGTGCGTCCAGGTGAGAAGCCTGTGCTCCTAGCACCATTAACCTCAAGTCTGTCTCTAGGTCTTAACCTTGGGGTGTTTTCAGCCACCCTGTGCCCTCCTAAACCTTGAGAGAGCGCCTCAGGTCAGATATCTGGGTGCCATGCAGGACTTAAGGTGCCATGAGGGTGGGGCACGGGGATGCCCCTGGCAGGCCCCATCTTCTACCTCGGGACCTGGGTTTCCCAGACCAGCCCTAGGCAGGCTTTGAAGGTTGTGAGGGCCTGCCCTTCCTTCCGTCCAGCCCATCCAGGATGGGGTTCCTCGGGCCAGACAGTGAGACAGCTGGGCTTTCTCCTGCAGCAGAATTCCTTTCTCAGACTCCCCACCCCCACCCCACCCCTGCTGGCTCTTTGTTCCTGTCCAGGATGCACCTGCATGGCCTCTGGCCCCCCATTGTTTGCTCTGGGGCCAGCTGGGCCACATCCAGGGAGAAATGCCAGATCCAGGACCAAGATGCTGGGGCAGTCAGCATCCCATGGAATCAACCACCCTGAAGTGCTCACCAAACTCCCCCAGAGGGAGGGACACCATACGCTTCCTAGGGATCTGAGGAAGTGGGGAGACCTCACAGGGCTCCAGTTTATGCTCAGACCAAGGCCAACAACCAGAAGGCAGGCGGTGTCAGTGGAAGCGCCTAACAGGCCCACGGCCACAGTAGCAGCTGCCCACCCCCAGCCCAGCACGCAGGGAAGAAGCTTCAGCTCACGTCAACCTCTGGGCATCAAATATAAGCCCCACCAGGGGCCTATGTTTCTGAGCTGAACTAGGCCTACCAGTGTAGGTGGAAATTGAAGCTCAGAAGAGTGGGGCCGTGTCTGGGGCTGCACAGGGGCAGGGGCAGCCTAGGGAAGGGGGACACAGGTGTATCTGTCCCGCCCACGCCATGCTCTCCCATCCTTCTGGGTCAGTCTCCTTCTAGGACTGCAGACTCCCTCCCTGCCACCTCCTCAGAGCCCTAGACACACATGCTTGGTGATGAGCCCCCTCCCAAGGCTTTCCTTCGCACTGGCCGAACGCAGGTTGTCCTTCACACTGCCGACCTAGGTGCATGGCCTCTGCTCACGCTGCCTCCAGGCTGCTCTCTAACACGCTCAGGGAGGCATCCCCTGGGGTTGATCAGGCCACCCTGAAGTGCTCACCAAACTTCTCCATAAGGGAGAAGTTATCCTGCTTCTATCCATAAAGACTCCCTTCATCCCACCCCCAGGTTCTAGAACCTTCCCTAAGATAGATCCGATTCCCTTCCAGAGGTGCTTGCTTGAGGAGGTGGAGTCAGTTCAGGGAAGCAGAGTCCCTGGGCTGACCCCACCAGAGCTGGGCCTCTCCAGCTGCTTGCAGCTCAGCCAGGCAGAGGGGCCTTGTGAGGCCAACAGGCTCTGAGCGGGTTGGGAAGTGAAGCTACAGAAGTGTCCCTAAGTGATCGGCTGTTCGCGAGGCACAGGAATGACAGGCAGGAGGGATAGCTGGGGGAAGGTCACCCTCTCCCCACCAGACCTGTGGGGTAGGAGAGTCCACGCTACCTCTGCTGCCCAGGGATTCTGGGTGGGCTCACCACTCTGCCATAGAGATGTCCGTTGCACACATGCTCCACATGCCCGTCTCTTACCACGGCAGAACAAGCCACATGCCCCACAGGGGCCGAAAGCTCGCGTCTGACCCACAGCTGGGCCCCGCAGCTGGTGAGTGGTAGGGAGCAGGGGCCACGCTGTGTCCCTCCCTCAGGCGCCCTATGTGCGCTCTGGGTTCCAGGGACTTGGGTGCAGTGCTCAGGAGGTCGGGCTGCATCCGTAGCATTGAAGGGCTCTGAGCACTAAGGGAACACAATTCAATGCAGGTTGGTGGGTGCCCGCGTTCCCCAGGCAAGTCTGTTGCTGGAAGGACCCCTGACCCTGGGGAGTCTCAGGAGGGGAACCCCAGTTTAAACAGTGCTCCAGGAACAGCCCCGTGGGGTCCAGTGCACGTGACATGGCAATGTGACAAGATGCAGTACCGCTCTGGGCTGTGCTCCAGATTCATCAGAATCCACGCAGGAAGAAAGGCTGAGCTGGCTGGCTGCCCGAGTGGTGTGTTACTGATGTTTCCCTGTAACTTTATACATTCAGAAAACTATCTCTAAGAAGACAGATTTTAAGAGACCTCAGTCATCCCTGCTCTGGAACTGCACATCTGGCTAAAGCTGGGGAACGATGGCTGTCCCTCCTTGTAGGACAGCTGTGTTTCTGGGGTCTTCACACCCGTCACAGAATCTCAGTGGTCACAACGCACCCGTTGGGCTCACCCAGGCCACCCTCACTACAGACCCGAGTGTTTGGCCGGGGCTTGGCTATGCTCTGGCCCAGGGTGCAGGTGCCAACCTCCAGTCAGCTCCTTTCTCCAGCACGGGGAGAGGTGGCCAGAGGGTGGGGGCTGGTCAGAGGTACCCTCCTTGCCACACCCAGTCGCCGTGTTAGAGGGGCCACAGTGATGGGCGAGTTACAAAGTCAACCTTGATATATTTTAGGAATTTTAATACATTTGAGAATATTTAATGGAACAAAATAAAGAAGTATCAGTCAGCAGAAGCCTGTAGTTGAGAGAAATAGAAACACAACTGGCCCTTTTGCAGTAAAGCTTGTGCTTGGAGGGAGAAGTGGCAAAATGACTTCCTGGAGGCTTCACCAATTGCCACTGGAATAAAAGCACCTCAGAGTATCTCAAACACACATACACATACACAGGTGAGCATCCGTAACCGCTCCATAAAGCCAACTGTGCCATAAGGATCCTATGAGAGGACGCAAATTGTTATGCTTCTGGAATCCTTTCATCTGTGGATCCAGAAGCAAATGTGGGCAGCCCACCAGGCAGCCCGGTGTAGCCTGTTGTGAGGGAGGCAGAGGTGCCACCCTCTGCCCTGCCTCGGCCCAGGACACACTACAGGGGAGCATCGGCCATGCACATGCAGCCCGAGAGCAGCGGCCACCTTCTCCATGAGCTGCCAGGATGGCTCACTTGGCTAGGAAGGGACAAAGTTGTGACATGAAGACCCAGCAAAGTCTTGCCCTTTGCAGGACAAAACAGTCCTTTCCCTCTGCCCTTCCTGTCGTGGTAATAAACAAACAAACAACATGACAACAGGTCAGATGCATGTGGTCCAGACAGGTGCCCTGGCCTCAGTGGAGGCAAATGAGAACAAACGTGGGACTCAGGAAACTGAAGTTGAGAGACATTTAAGAAAACTACGATTCTTATCCTAACAGTCATTCAGCTGACAGCAAAAAGCAACTGCCAACAAAGCAGCAGAAGTAAGAGCATAGGTAAGAACAGAACAGAAGTAAGAAGTCTGGGTTACAGAGGACAGGGACAGGAGTCCACTGGGGTTTGTGTTTCTAGTGTGCTCGAGGCTGGGCTCTGCTCACCTGGCCTCTCCTTCAACTTAAAGTGGACATTTCTTTAAAAAGCTCTAGCTGGGGCCACAGCCGGAGCTGTCAGGTTAGGACCTCTGGGCAGGGCAGAGAGGCATTTACTTACTGGCTACCTGACCGCCTCAGGCTAGCAGGCCACACACGCACACACCCACTTTGTAACAAGCACATTCATTTCTAGGCTACAGACATGTCCAACTCCTAGTCTAGAACGTCATGCTTGAAGACAGAGGCCTTAGTCCACAGGCTGGCCGCGCAGTCTGCTGCAGTCCTGTCCTTGCATCTTGCGGCTGGGCAGCGATCCTGCTTCCACTGGTGCCAGCTCTTCCTTCGGCTACTTTCTGGATGCCAAAAACAGTTGTGTTCTGGAAGCAACAGGTCTTGACACGGTTCAAACCAACGGCTACCATGCCAGGTACATACAATGTGCGAGCTCCAAGTTCCAAGCAGGGCCGAGTCCCAGCTTGAGCCAGTGCCACAGAAACACCTAATAAGGCTTTGGCTCAAACCACACAGAGGGGCTGTGGTTTAGGGGCCTGTCACTCAGAACCAGGGTAGGGCAGCGGTGACCAGAAGCCCAACTCCATCCCTGGGCTGGCGCCCGGGCGACATCCTGCCATTGCCATGCTGGGCGGTGGCCTTCGAGCTCCTCTGCATGGTGGCTACCCTAGCAAGGAGAGTTAAGGCACTTTCTTCAATTCTGGCCTAGGAGGATTATGTCTTGGTGATCCATAAATGACTTTCAATTACACTCCCTGGGTTTCCTAAAGCTGTTTATTCTCTTGCTACATCCTACTTCATTCTTTGCTTTTACCATGCTAATGTCCAGATTTTGTATTTAATCTCTAAACTTACTAAAATAATTTACCTTTGGTACTAAGAAAACAGGAGCTATTTTTGCCAATATTGCTCAGAACAATTTTTTTTTAAGTAGGAGAATTCCTATGACCAGTTCTTTAATCCAGAAATCTAAAGTCAAAACTGAGGATCCAAGTCCTTTCAAGGCTGACGGATGGACTGGTCAGGCGAACACTGGGTGCAGGGGTGCCCCTCAGCCATTTCCTGTCTACGGAGGCCCAGCTGCATGAATCATTCCACACAGGAGACCCTGAAAGCCAGGAACATGCATTTTGATCATCTGTTAGCTCAACTTAAAAACACCTAAGTTGAGTTGGCCAGGACAGCCCTGTCACATGCAAGGAGTTGATGCACCCCTTAAAACCAAGCTCATGTTAGGGGCCAAGGCCTGCTCTGGCAAGTGACGGGAGGCAGAAACCTGCCAGGCACTGATTTCCTTACTGGTTCTCACAAGTGGAGGAACCAACACAGGCAAGCAATTGAGAAGAGCTGGGCTAAAGCTTTCACCAACCCTTGTGAGCTGTCCATATAACTGAATCCCCTTTCCCAAATTTAACTGTGAGGAGTCTTTATTTTACAACCCGCAACACTAATGTAGTTCAATATTCTCTTCAAAAAGAAAACTGGCAGCACATCAGTGTCACGCTGGTTCCATACTGACCACTGACTGAACAGGTTGTGTGGGAGGAGCCTGGCCAAGCCACGGGTCACACAGGCCCTAGTTCTCCCAACTCGGAGGCCCAGGCTGAAGGCTCATACACTACAGGGCAGCCCAGAGAGTCGCTGAAAGCTTTACAGGGCGCGTAGCTAATGGTGGTGGTGTCTCTTGGTATCTGTGGGGGGTCCTCCTGGGATGCTCAGGTTTCGAAGTATTTGTAGATTGCTGTCACGTACAGCATCACGTTCTGCCAATCTGGTCGTTCAGTCCGCACCATTTCATTAATATCCTGACAAAGAAGAAAGGCTTGGTCAGAATTCCAGGTCACCTCTTGGCCCATCCCACAAAACAGGCTGAGGGTTGAGGTAGGGTGAAGGGGACCTTGAAGGATTTTGGTCTAAATCTGATCAAAGCTCTGGCCAATGTATCTATTCCATCTCTTCCCAGTGTCCCTGGGAAGCGCCTCCTCTCTGAGCTGCCCACCCCTGTGAGAGTACCCAGCAGGGTCACACCCTCCTCTGGACCACAGTGGAGGACCATCCCCCACACCTGCCCCTCAACTCTCCTCATGGTCACTTCTGAGAGTCTAAAGAGCACAGACCCAAGAGGCCCTTCCTAAGGGTGAGGGAACGTGTTGCTAGAGCCAGCAGGAAGGGAAGGGCACCCACTGGTGACTTGGTATACAGTTCAATATATGTTGGCATATGCTCAGTGTAAGACTCTTGACTTAGAGAAGTTTTGCAAGGTGAAAAAACTAGGCAACAGATATAGGGAATATCTAGACAACAGAAAACACTTCTGTAGTCATAACTCACCTTCTATCCAACTGAACAGAAGGTACTCTAAAAAGCATGAAATCAGGAGATATATACATTATTGGTTCTCTACACAAAGATACTGGCAGTATAAATATTTCTTCAAAGCTATTCAAATGTTAAGTCAGGGTGATAGCCCCCCTGGGGTGGGATATGGTACTGGAAGTGGTGGGGGGGGAGGCCTATGGCAACTGCTGGGGTCCTAGGAAGGTGGGGTGGCTTGGGTTGGCCCCAGAGTCCTTCAGTCTGAGGAACTCCTTGTGCTGTGCACCGATACAGTGTGCACCCTATAGCTCAGCACAAAGTTATGGATGAAGGTGTCTCTAGTTAGAGAAGGATTGTCTTTGATTACGGAACAGTGCTCGCTCCTAAAGACAGACTTGAAGACAAGGAAAGAGCCTTGACAGAAGCACTTCTGTCAAGGATGCAGTTGTGAACTAGTGCAGGTGCTGAGCAAAGGCCTAACGAAGATGCTGAAACGTGGGTTTTCTACAACTCATTCTCATTCTCATTCCGTGAGAACCAGTTTCCTGTGACCTTTGTGAAGAAGTGTGGGAACCACTTATTCAGTCTCTAAGGCCACCTTCCTTAACTCAGGACTCACTCGACCCTCCCTCCAGTTTGATAAAAGGCTGACAGACCAGTTGGTTGTGCCTTCAGAGGGACACATAAACTTGTTAGCATTTTTCTTCTATACCCAAGGATTCAGTGAAGGAAGAAGATGGCAAACTGAAGGTTTGAGGTCTGGACCAACTCACTGAACACTTCCCTGCGATTCTTTACAGTGAGGCAGAAAGCACCCAGAGACCGGATGTTTGCACCTACACCTGATGGGATGCTTCCCTGGCCGACACAGGTTCCCAACCAGGACACTCCTTATGAGAGGCTGCCGCCAACACCCAGGAACCTCCCATAAAAAGGAAGCTCTCTTCCTCACAAAAAAGGAGCGACCCTGCCACTGACACCTCAGGGGAGAAGGGACTCACCAGTGTGGATTTGATGCCGACACTCTCAGCTGCCTGGAAGGCCAGGGTGAAGTTCCTTCGCTGTGAAAGAAAGCATATGACTGGAGGCAGGAGCAAAGCGGGGAGATAGGCAACAGGACCGTACCTGCTGCTGGGGAAAGGCGCATACCCACCCACGTGATACCAACCAAGTGTGCATAAAGAGATCCAGAATTTCCACCACACTGTAAGTCCTGCTCCCGTGCTTATCACCCGCTCCACAAGCAACTGGCTATGGAGTGAGCCCCCAAACACTTGTTTTCCTCTGAGACATCAGCCATGAGCCACCTGCATATGCACTCCAAACCTGGCATGAAACACCTGCCATATGAGTTTGCACCCCATGGGGATATTCAAGGGCTGCCTGAAGGTCGGAGGGGCTACTTGTGGGAATGCAGCAGGGGATCGGAGGGCTGGGGCCTGGTTCCTCTCCTCCCCAGTGCTCATTTGGACCCTGTCCCTGAGAGTTCCCTGACTGAAATCTCAGACCATGGCTCGGTCTGCAGAGGCTTGTACTTTGAGTCAGTCTTGGTCCCAGACCAAGAGGCTGATCTGGTGCAGTTGGTGCTGTCCAGACTACTCAAATCTTGAGCAACCCTTCTGGACAGTTTTTGGTGAAGTTCTTACTCCTAAATGTCATCATCCAGGAAGGACTGACAGTGCCCATCACTTGGGAAATTCTGAATTGACCAAATGTGCCACATAAGGTGGGTCAGGGGCTGGCTGACTTAGCACAAATAACCCAACCCCAGAAAAAGACAAGGTAGAACTGAGCCATTGTGAGCCAGCACTGTAAGTGTGAAACACCAATAAGGGAAGTCTGTAACTATTTTCACCCACCCCTCTCCCTTGGTGAAGAGGGTGCCAGGAGCTGGGTCACTGCCTAGCTTGCCTTACCTTATCCTGACTGTTCAGTTCTTGATAAGGAATGTGGGCTGGAAGGTATGTATGCAGAAGAGCACAGAAGGCTAGTCCATCATTCCAGCTACTGCTGAAATTTGTAATGTCAATATTCTGAAGGAAAGAAAGAAAAACATGTAAGTAACACACTGATCTTCTTAGGAGAAGCTGACAATGGTGGATGAGGCCTAAGATGCCATCTGGCCAAACCACATGGGCAGGGTGGGCCTCTGGAGAAGTGCCCCATGCTGGGGCTGTGTCTCAAGACCAGCTGGTGTCAGGGACTGGCCCTGTCATGAAGCCCCCCTCTCCACCACCACCTGGACATGGCTGCCACTGCAGTGGGAAAGATCTGAGCCTAGAATTGCAAGGTATCAGCAAGCAGCAGTCTGTTCAGAAGACTTACGATTCAGGCTGATTCTAAGCAAAGTCTGACAGTATATCAAGAAACTCTGGTACAACCGTTAGCTCACACTAAGAGAGAGCAGGAGTGCTGGGCTGTGTGCTTTCCCATAATGCTTCCAGGAGGACTACCTGATTTCTTTATTTCATTTTTTTAATTTATATATATTTGCCATCAGTTGTAATCCCCATGTATTCCCCATCACCATATCGCCAGTGCACCATCACCTCAGTCCCCCGTGCTCCCATCTGCCCTCAACCCTCCCCTTCCCTTCTCCCCACCAAGTGTCCCGAATTTGTCCTTGTCTTTTCATTTTTGGTTTTTGTATCTTTATTGTTGTTGTTGTTATTATTATTATTATTCCTTTCCTTGACCCTTATTTGGTTCCCTTATATTCCTCCTAGGGGAGGAACCATCTGGTATTTTTCTTTTGCCTTCTGACTTACTTCGCTGAGCATAATCCCCTCCAGATCCATCCATGTTCCTATGAATGCGTCAAGATGCAAAAAAGAAAAACCTGATTTCTTTTAAATGATACCTCACTCCATATGCAAATTAGATATATTTGCAACCACAAAGTAGCATATCATTCAAAATATTTCATTATATGACACATTCAGCTAGTATGAAGATAAAACTCCACATATAATGTTACTAATTCACAAACTTTACATAAATGCCACAGACCGATAAGGAGAACATGCCCCAAGCAACTCTTGTTTTCACTGTTAACTTCATACAGCCTTGAGCTGAATCAAAAGTTAAGCTTCATAGGTGACTGAGGAAGCCCACGTTTTATGACTGAAAGTACCTAGTTCCTGGGTCTCAGGTTCTTATTTGTACCAGGAACAAGTGATCACAGAACAATACAGCACTACTTGTATTTGCGCAGCTTTCCAAAGTTTACCATCCCTGGCTTCTCTTTAAGAAACTACCAAGTCCTGGTACCAATTCGAGACCGTTAGCTTAGAATTGAGGGGCAAGTGAGAGTACCGGGTCCTTTCGGGAGACCACTGTCTAGTCTCAGGCACTTGGTACTCCTCACCAAGTAGCAGGTAATGTAGGAGAGCAGGAAACCTAACTTTTCATAAGATTCATCATAAAAACCAGCTGTCTGGCCTCAGTTGAATGCTCAGAGGTTGCCCTCTTGGGGCTTCTACCCAAGTGCACTGCTAAAGGTCAGAAGCCCTGTGAACAATCAGCCCAGAGGTCATTTCCTCTCAGAAATCTGATTGTTTGTTGCTGCCAGTCTCCTTGATCTGGCCTGGGGGTATTACTCATAAGCTGCCTAAGGAAAGTTACCAACTAAGGCACAAAGGGATGCAAACCTGCCAACAGTCAGGGAAAGGTCACAGAAGATTGTGGTGGCTGCGTGCCACCTCTGACTCCATCTAAGAACACACCTGCCAGCTGACCAGCTGTCTAGGCCTTCCACATGTGACTAAGCCCATGCAGATGTTCCCTGCCTCAATCCTCACACTTCCTGGTCATGAAGACATAGTCCAGACAAGTCTCTCTGTTACATTCCTGAAAAGCCAGGCTGCTGTTCACAGGGCCTCTGCTCTGGTCAACAATTACAGCCAACATTCCTTGAAGACACCACACAACAAAAGATGCTTGACAGGGGTCTCCCTGGTGGTGCAGTGGGTTAAGCAACACAATATGAAGCAGACCGCATCCATTGCAGCATGAGTTCTATCCCTGCTGCCTGCCAGGGAAGTGACCCACATGGCGCAGCAGACCTCTCCTGTCTTGCCTGCTGCTGCTCCCCTCAGCAGTGTGTTTTAGTGGATCTGCCTGTTCTGTTCCCCACTCTGTCTCTGGTGGATCCTCTCATCCACCAAACATCTGCCTGTACCCCAGTTCTTGTGTGCATAAGTAAATAAATCTTTTAAAAAAATGCTCGACAGTTTTACTGCTGGTAACTGCCACAGCAAACCTGCCACTCATCTTTTTTGAATCTCAGGCAGCAGCCAATCTGGTGTGTCAGCTCCATCTAGTAGGAAACTGGGACCAGGGAAGGGAAGTGACCTGTCCAAGGTGCTGGAACGGGAGCAGGGACGACAGCAAGTGACCTTTCTCAGGCAGTCTATCATTTCAATCTCACATCACCAAGCAGCGTTTTTACATGGGAGGCTGGCATTAGAGGCCCAGGTCACACAGCTGGTCTGTGCAATTGTTCAAATTCAGGTCTAAGTTCCAAGCCCATCTGCACTTCCAGGGATCTGACCTGTCCTGTGACTGAGTGACCTGATGAAAGAGCCAAGGACATCAGTATCACTGCACGGAGAGCAGGCAAAGAGCTTTTTAATGATTGTTTGCGCTTCCATGTGAGGCCATATGGCCATCGACAGCTCCTAACCTTTGCCCTCAAAGGTTACATTTCATTTCTACAAGAAAACAAATCCCACTTCCTGCTGCCGCTGGCCCCTTCTCCAGCTCCCTGAAAGGCAGCTGTCTCTGGCATAGTTGCCTACGTGCCTGGCCTCACCGTGCCTCACAGCAAAGGCTCCTGCTCCAGAGGAAATGGCTGTGCCCTGGCTCCCCAGCTGTGGGAACCCCAGCCTTCCCCAGCTTCCTCAAGACAAACCCAACCCTAAACCTGGAACCTCCAGTCAGAACAGTGCTTCGTTTACAAAACATGCCCAAGTGATTTAAAGGAGGAAAACAATGACTCCTTGGTTTCCAGGCTGAGGGGATTAACATTTAAGTACACCTGACAACCAAACCTTCAAGTCAAAACAACTAAACCCCAAACCAAGACAGCCTGGCCAGGGTCACTGCCTCCCTGCAAGGCATCAGCCAGCTGCCCCTCCCTGCAGAGGACAGACACCATGGTCGAGAGGCACACAGCCCAGTGAAATCTGAGTGCCCCTCTGCCTCTGCTTCCTAATCTCAGTAGAGATCCTGGGGGAAACATGCCAGGCCTTGAAACGGTGCTTTATCGGCAACAGGGGGAAAGCCTGTACCAAGAGATCGGGTGATGGCCCTCACCACCACACAGTGCTCAGCCTGTACCCCTGCTTCCCCACCTCACCTTTTATTTAATTGTTCTTAACGTTTGGGGCTGAAAAATCTAAGATATAATGCAGATTGAATACAGAAAAGTCTACAAACAACAAAGCTGGTTCTTTGTTAAGGCTGACAAGGGCTGGAACATCCATGTGAAAAGATGAGGAAAAGTTCTGGCTTCCGTTCCTCTCTGGAGTTCTTAAATTATTAGCCATTACTATGACAGGCTTAACAGGAATAAATACAAGTACAGGTACAAAGTTATATTATATTGCCAGAGAAATGGCCATTCCCACCAAGCACCAGCTCCTTCCCTGTTCGGTGAACACTACTCATCCCAAAACTGTGACAGCACCCAGCCGGGCCCTGCTCACACGCCCATGGGGCTGCAGGCCGCCAGCTGCCAGGACACTCAGTGGGCTCCAGGCGGATTCCAGGTCCCAGACCAGCTTTCCTCAAGGACAGAGCCCACAGGGCCAACATTGCGGCTCCCACTAGACTTCACCTCTTGATAGGTATCCAGTTCAGTGCCGGACCTGGAGGAATGTGCGGGTCTGCAGCAAAGCAGAATATGGGAAAGGACTGTTGACTCTACCCATGTAGCAGTCCTCACCCAGGACCAGGCTCCAGGCGGGGCCTCAGCTCTCCCAGGATGGGTTGTCTTGCAGGAAAGAGCCCAATAGGTGCATCTGACGTGGACCAGGGCAGGCTTCAGGGGAAGTGTGGTTAACTGGGAGCTGGGGCTGCTGGGCAGGAAATTAAAAGGTCACCGTGAGAGGTGGCAGGTGGGAGAAGGAAGTGGGGACTACAGAAATAATTCAGAGCTAAAGCAAACTGAACTTGGTAACAGACTGGATATGAAGAGGGGAGTGTGTGCAGTGCTGAGGGTGACCGTGGTTTCTACTGACAGAACTGAACATCAGAGGGAACAGTGGGGACCGTCTCAGAGGTTGAGACGCACTTCTGATGCACTGTGTTCACAGTGCCTTTGAGACACCCAAAGGGAGGAGCTTGGGGTGCTAATGGTGGGGGTGTGGGGCAAGCTGTGTTGGGGATACAAATGTACAAGGACCATGACTGAAGCAGCATCCCTGGTGGAAGCTCCAAGGACGGTCGGAGAGGACAGTGAGAATAAAAAAGGTCTCAGGCGCAGGTTTCTGGATCTCCCACAGGCCTGGGCCCCGCTTCCCCTAAAGCCCGCCTGAGCCTGGATCCACATCAGATGGCTCTGTCCTGCGAGACAGCCCTCTCACAGTGCCATTTGCTGCCCTTTCTACTCATGAAAATGCAGAGGCGAATATCCTTCAGAGGTACACAGAGGAAGGCCAGACAGAAGAAAAACCAGAAGCCAAAAGAAGACAATGTCAACACCGGAGAGAGTGGCCAACAGCAGGATTAAGCAATGGCAAATTATTCAAGGAAAATCACTCATAAATTAAGAAACTACTACATCAACAAAGTTAATATTAGTTTGTAACTTTCACACATATAGTTTTTTTAAATGTTTATTTCACAGAGGTTGTCTAGAAATGGAAATTCTGTTTTTTAAAAAAGTGGCACTTGGGCCTCCCTGGTGGTGCAGTGGGTTAAGCAATGCACTATGAAGCAAACTGCAACCACTGCAACACGAGTTCGATCCCTGCTGCCGGCCAGGGAGGGGACCCACATGGTGCAGCAGACCTCTCCTGCTGTGCCCGCTGCTCCCCTCAGC
>JAGFMF010011418.1:12914110-13018509 GCA_019455555.1 Galemys pyrenaicus | reverse complement strand
GCTCTGTCTGTGGTGAATCCTCTCACCCGCCCCCCACACCTCTGGCCTGTACCCCAGTGCTTGTATGCATAAATAAATAAATCTTTTAAAAAAAAAAAAGTGGCACTTTCAGTGCACAAGGAAGGGCCTTGACTGTACAGCAGTATCCTTCCGGCTGCTCTCCCTGGTGGGAGGGCCCATATGTTTGCAGACTGACAAAGTGACTGCAGGTCCAGGGCATTGCACACCACAGTGTCCTGACTCCTGCAGTGGCCAGTTTCTGAAGCAGTCCTGCCTGTCCCTTGTAAAGCAAACCATGCTGAAGGCTAACAACCTGCTGTCCGGAGGGTCATGTGCTGCTCCTGGAAGGACACAGCTGCTCACTCCTCACAGCAATGCTGCAAGCTCTAGCAAGGGAACATTTTTCTTTGTAAAAGACACAGAGAACACACTAGTAATTATAATGTAAGGTCCCAATCAATGAATTCAGATTCTGCATTTAATTTTCAGGTTACTTTATGATTTTTCTGCCCTACAAGATAAGTCTGTCTGCATTACATGAACAAAAAGAAGAGTGCTATCTGATGCACCACAACAGGTGTTCACAAAAACCTGACCACAGACTCAAATGAGGTGCTTTGCCACATTTTCTCTAGAAGCACATAACCTCCTGTCCAGAAAATGTCGACTATGATCTGATGGCCAGGTTCCATGACCTGTTTCACAGTGCCGTTGCTGTTCTCTCCACTTGTGGAAATTCAGACTTGGACTTCTAAAATCACCTGACAGCCTCATACCCTCTTGAGGGACTGGTTGGCCATTTTCCACTTACTGCCCCAGAAGCCCTTTTCCATGCCTGTGATTTTAGATATGGCACTGTCTCTGTCTGTGGCCTTCAGATGTTTTGCTTCTCATGCCTTTGTATACATTGAGAATTAGGGGTGAAAGGAGCACAGAAACAAGAAAATGTATAAATCTCTACTAAAAAAATTTTAAATGTCATAACACAATGTTTCAAATGTGGTATATCCAACCAAAAAAGGAATGAAGTACTGACACATGCGCCAAGCTGAATGAATCTTGAAATATTACACTAAGTGAAAACTAGACACAAAATGCCAAATATGATGATTCCATGTATATAAAATATTCAGAACTGTGAAATCCTGAAACAGAAACAGATTAGTGGTTATCAGGGGTTAGGGGGACCAAGAACTGGAAGTAACTGCTAATAAGTATTGGGGAGAGGGCAGTATTTGGGGTGATAAAAAGTTCTGGTGATGATAGATGCACAACACTGTGAATATGCTTAATGCCATTGAATTATGCACTAATAAAGTGAACAAAATGGTGTTATTATGCTATGTATATTTTACTACAAGAAAAAAATTGGCAGACATTCTCAAGTTGCACATGCTCAATAATGCTATATGCCAGGTAGACCTTATAAACAATTTATCCTAGAGTGTCTAATTAAGTGACAATTCTTAAATGTTTAAATTCAATGATTTCTGAGTGTTAAGGTACTTTATTTTGGCTTTGGAAAATAAATTTTTTTCTTAAAAAAATAAAAACAAATCAAGAAGTTATGAGTAGGATCAGCTTTGTCCACCACCGGAAAGCTTCTGGTAACTCAAAAGGGATCTGATATAGCATCAGTGGATGACCGTTCAGCTCTGTTCCACAGAGTTGCTCAGGATTTGGTGAGAAATGTTGCCCGAAATGCTCCAAATGGCGAGCGTACTTCTAGGATACAGCCCTAACTATGCTAAAGTTTCACAAAGGCAAAATCTAAGGTACAAAGGTCTAGGGTTCAACATGCTAAAACGTTTTTGGTCAAATGACCTTATTTGGGGGGCAGTTCAGTACAGGCCAGCAAATATCACTCTAAGAGATAAAGGAAGGCTTCATGGAAGAGCACATAGGAACTACAATGCTTACTTCTTGAAAATTCAGAAAAATGCCACCAGGAAGAGATGATCATTGAGAGCTGCTGGCTGGGTCACAGCTGATTCATGAATCCAGGACATGTTGTGAGCAGTTTTATTAGCAGCTTAAGAATTAGTTTTCTAGATTCAGTTTAGCTTTCCAGGGGTTATTACTCATTAAATGCAATTTCAGCTAAAGGAGACACAGTAATCCTCAAGTAACATTTACCCTGGTTGGTGCTCTCGGGGAAGGGCTTGGGGAAAAGAAGTGTTGAAGGTGTTCCAAAACATCCTTGGTATGGCCTTCTTTATTAGTGTATCCTTAGGTAAAGATTACCAGTTTTGTCCTCAGGCTCTAAAATAAATGGATACAGAGCTGTCTGGATGGCACAGCCTTGAAAGCCACCAAAAGTTAAGCAGCCCAGACTCACACTGAAATCCTGTTTAAATACGGTCTCTGAGAAAAGGCTCTTCAGCTTATCCTAGAGCCTTCTGGTGAGAGTAAGAAAGGGCTCTACCTTACTAGGCTGACTACTCCTCCATTTTAAGTCTAAGGAAGTTCTTTTTATCCATTCAAAACCACTCTCTGTAGATACCTGCTTGAAATGCAGACCTGTGTGGCAGAGGTGCCATGACTTTGGGGCCCCATGGATGCGGGGAATGAATGTTGGGGTCACTTCTTTAACAGGACTATGGGCAGTCAGTTTAACCTAATGGAGTATCAATTTTCTCATATGCAATATGGACAAAATATCCAATTATGAAGACTCACTAAGATAGTGTAAATTATGGAGGGAAGTACAGCCTGTACCCCTAGCCAGCCTCTCTGAGATAGTGCTGAATCCACCTTCTAAAACACAAGCTTGCTCCCATGCCTTGGACTATCAAAAGGCCATGCTGGTCCCCAGTCACTGTCCCCTAGTTAGCACCCTGAACTTCAGGACTCCTACTATTTTAGGCCACGGATGATATGAACAGGCACATTTCTGTTTTGAGTCTCCATCGAGCTTACTGCAACACGCTGCATTTACACAGCTTTGTTTCTCTCTCTCAGACTATATAGTTCCTCAAGGGTGGGCTTGTTCTTTACCAAGAACTGAGCAGGAAGTCTGAGATATCCTTTAGGGACCCAGCAAAGACTTGATGACCAAAAAAAAGACTTTCTGGCCAAAGGAAATTGAGGGAAAGTAGAGGAAAAATTGTCTAGCATATCTAAAAGCTTCAGTATAGAGATAGGCTTGGGAGGGATGCAATGCTTCAATTTCTAAAAACGGGGGCTTCATGGAAGATAACACTTCATAAAGCATGAAGGATGGACACAGCGTATATCGGACTCATTTAAATTTGAAAACTACAATTTATGCAAAAAAGGATACTACAGTATACTGTCGGTTCCATATAGAACAAAACCAATATAGGCCATTGCACTGATGGCCATTCCCTAATATGGAAAATGCCCAGTGGGATGCAGCATTATTTTTTTGGTACTCACATTTCAGAGGGTAACAGTCTATTGCCTGCCCGTCCACCAGGAATACCTTCTGTTGTGTGCCAAGATGGAATGTGAGCCTGGAATGACTATGGGTCTTATCCAGCGTGGCACTTCCCATCTCAGAAATCATAGGCAATGTATCTGGTTAGCCCACAACACCAAAGCGCAAGGCAGCTGGGATGCAAAGTGTCTGGGATCTTTCAGTAACTTGGGAAGGAAATGATCTCAGGAAAGAGATGCTCAATACAGCATGCTCACCTTAAGATAAACTTATTTTATTGCTTATACTAGGAACTGAAGTGTTCTTTTCGATCTGTCAGTGTATCGGTTTCTACACCTCTAATACCACTTTGGCACAGAGAAAATGGCAAAACATCCTGCCCTCTTGCACTTCTCTCTCAAGTCCCAAATCCAATGGTTTACTTATGTTACCGTTAAGTGCAATAAATAAGGAGAAATGATAAGACACTTTACTCTGGACCAAATGTAACCAGATACCACCAGTGGAGGGACAGGATGGAGTTTTCACAGTTCCCAGAGCAGAGTTTGGGTACACCTGTGTTTGTCGTTAGCAATGCCAGTTATTTTTTCTGGTTTTATTTTATAAACAAGTTGATTACAAGCTCTTTCTTGATGATAAAATACATCAAGATGTAGTTAAATAGAGTTGAGGGATTCACTGGCAGTGGAAGTGTAAAGACCCTCAAATCTGGACTCTATGTAGCACAATGATGAATGCTTGTGATAACAAAAGCATCATTAAAAAGGTTTAAATTATGCCCAGGAAAAGGCATATACATTTAAAATTTGGAAATAATACACTGTGCACAGTAAAGTGTTAAATACTAATTTCATGCTTGATTTAGAGCAAAGAAAGGTAAAACTTCCAATACAGTTGCTGATGGGAGAGAGAGTATTGTAAAGACGCATCCAGAGAGAGATTTCTCTCAGAAGGAAAGTACAAACGCCAGGCATCACCCCATCACCAGACACCTAGGCCCAGAGTGGAAACTCAGCTCAATGAACACAGCCTGATAACAAGCCCAACAAAGTTGCATCCTTTGTTTTCTTCACAATTTTCTCTCCTGAGTACAGAGATGAAAAGGATGGGGCAAATATCAGTAGGGAGGCAAAAATCCAATCAAAATGTGTCCAGACATAGATGCAATCTATTAAAATGTTCTTCAGTGAACCTGTTTCTCTTTTTTCCTCTCTTCTAGAAATGTCCTCCCCCTGATGAACAGTGGAGTCTTCTTCCCTCCACCTCAACCATCTCTAGCATTGTGTAGCGGCTCAGAATTCCTTCTCTCTTTCCAACATGCATTCTTCCCAACTTAAATAAGAGCCCATATGCTGGAAAATTAACTTCACGTCAGACTTCATACCATACATAAAAGTAAACTCAAAATCGACCTAATGTAAAGCCTAAGACTACAGAAATTCTGGAAGAAAAGACAGGCGATAATCTTTGGGACTTTGGGAAAGGTAAACATTTCTCACATATAAATACCAGAAGTATGCATGCACGCACCATGAAAGAAAAAATATATACTGGACATCATCAAATTAAGAACGTCTTCACTTCCAAAAACACTCTTATCTGACTGAAAAGCTACAGAATGGGAAAAAATATTTGCAAGTGATGTATAAAGGACTTTCATCCAGAATATTTAAAGGATCTAAAATTAATAAACAACAATAAGAAAATGGCCATAAGATCTGAACAGCTACTAAACCCAAGAACACATACGGATGGAAGGCATCCCTGGTGGCGCAGGAGTTAAAGGCTCAGCAGCGCTATCAAGCTACCACCAACCACTACAGCATGAGTTCAATCCCCAGCCAGGGAGCTAACCCACATATAGCGCAGCAGATCTCTCCTCTCTCACTTACTGCTCCCCTCAGTAGCATATTTCAGTAGATCTGCCTGTTCTGCTCCCTACTCTGTCTTGGGTGAATCCTCTTACTTCCCGTACCTCTGGTCTACACTGCACTTCTTGTATGCATAAATAAATAAATCTTAAAAAAAATAAGCAAAGGGAAAAATGCCCCCTGCCACTAGTTCATAGGAGACTTCAAAATTAAACCCACCATGACATTTCACTACCCACTTATTAAGAATGACCACACTAAGACTTGAGGAGGATGTGAAGGAACTCTTGTACACTGCTGTTGGGAATGTAAAATGGTTCAGCCACTTTGAAAGACAGTTTGAAAGCTTCTTAAAAAGTAAATCCATACCTACCAGCCGTTCCACTTTCCACATGTCCATGCACCTGCACACGAATCGTGTTCATTCACTGGCCTTACTTAAAATAAGCAATAACTGGAAACAACCCAGTTGTTCATCCACAGATGTGTGGGCAAACAATTTGTGATCTATTCCCAAGATGCACTAATACTCAGAAAACAGAAAGGAAATGAGCTATTAATACTAATGAACCTCAAAATAATTATGCTGCATGAAAAAAGCCAGAATCTCCCTCAAACTGTACATGCTATGATTCATTTAGACATTATAAAAATTCAAATACTACAGTCACAACACACCTTTGGTTACTGGTGCTCGGGATGGTGGTGGTATGGAAGAGAGGTGCACAAAGGGACATGAGGAAACTTGCAGACTGACAGGCTCATCATGTGGGAATAGTTTCACAGGTGTGCACATTGAAAGACACCAAGTTGTAAATAAATATGTGCACTTTCTTAGATGTCAATTCTACCTTGATACTTTTAAAAAAAGAATTCCAAGGTGACAATCACATTTATTTAGTGCAGAGGCTCTCAGTTTTCAGGTTGTTTTTTGTTTTAATTTATTCTGTGTTCAGAGTTTTGCCACTGAATAGAGTTCAGGGTTGAACCTGCAGAGCCAGAGTCCAAGTGACTCTGATGGTGCTATCCTGGCTGTCTTCCTGGGATAAGGGTCCTGCCCTGGACTGTCCCAGGACACAAGCTCAGTCTTCTAGGGGATCCGCTGCACATTCCTGCAGAGGCCAACACCCAGCTTATGTAACAGAATTCTTTACCAAATTGTCACTACTCAAATTCCCTTTTATCTGTGAGGCAAGGCTTTTAAAAAATCATTGTAAGGCTTTGGCAAGCTCATGTCATGTTATTAGATTTTGTACCTACTTAAATAAAAGACAACAGTCTCTGTGGCAGATTGGGTTTTTCAAAAATGATCACAACAGCATTTCTGATACCATAATGCTCTTCAGAATTTTACTGTGCCCCATATAAAGAAGTGGTGTCTTTCCTTTTGCCTTGTAAGCAGGCAAACCTTTGTGACTCCCTGACAAACAAAACATGGCAGAAGAGACTCTACATGACTTCCAAGATTAGGTCTCAAAAAGCAAGGGGTCTTTAGCTTTCTTTCTCAGAACATTTGCCCTGGGAACACAGGCAGCGTGCTGTGCAGAAGCCTGCAGAGGCTGCATGTAGGTTTCTGGTCACAGCCCCAGTGAAAGTCTCAGCCCACAATCACCACCAACCAGATACGTGAAGGCAGAAGCCGCAGATGGTCCAGCCTTCAGTGTTTCAAATGAGCTGAGTAGAGATGAAGTGTCTTTACTAAGCTTTACCCAAGCTAAATAAATGTCATCATTATTTTAAAGTCATTAATTTGGGGGCTGGTATCACAGGAGATAACTAGATCAGCCTCTTTTCTCCTAGATAAAGAACCCATTTTACCTCCTCCTTAGACTACTGAATGGCTAATTCTCCATTCCTTAATTATGTATTATAAGACAGCAAAAGAGAATATTTACAAATAACCTGCTTCTATAAATGGAGAGGTCACCCTAAATTTCCTGAATGACCTCAGGCTAAACTCATTTGTGAAAAGCCAGAGCACTCATATATATAATGAAATTAACCTGTCAAATTTCAGCTCCTCTCTAGACCTCGTATTATTATGGCAGCATTACATTGCAAAGCACAAGGGGAAAATGATTTCTCAAGAGGTAAGGAAGTAAAGGACCATACATGCTATCTGAAATGATGTATAAGGATTATATGACCCAGACAATTTAATGATTCTGCTTTTAGTAAAATTGAGCAGCTCTTGAAAACATCACTTATCTCATTTCTATTTCTCAGCATTACTCATAATAAAAATACTGACTTCCTGGAAACTTACTCAAGTGTCTGGGACACCACCATGGAGGCAGGACGGCACGGGAGAAAGCCCAGAGTGGGCGCTGCAGGCTAACTTGCAGGCTCTCAGGCGAGCACAGCCACCTCTCTGACTTGCAGTTTTCCTCACCTGTGAAATGAAAGCCCGTTCTCATCATTTCCCCAGGCTGTCTCAAGTCAGACTGCACTGACAGGAAGGCATGGGGCAGGTTCTCTATTATCTGGGCAGATGGGTAAAGGAGGAGTCCTGGAGCCCTTTTCTGGCAAAACAAGCAGCATTCTGCAATGTTTTCCTGAGAGACTGAAGAACTCTTTTGAAAGTTTGGGGGACAGGGGGATATCAATGGAAATAACATTCCACTCCCAGTGTTGGGCAGGTAATGGGAAGATGTGTGCAGAAAATGCTTCTCTATTCCCTGGTCTTTCCCAAAACACAGTGACCAAGAAGGGTCACACAAGAGGCAAGTTTTTTGGATTAATCTCTTCAGGTAAGGAAAGTTACCTTTCTACAGAAAATTCACTCACCCCAAAAGCTTCAAAATGCTGTGAATGAACAGTGACCCAAGTATAATACCAAGTGCAGGCATGATGGCAAGTATCATACAAAACTTCATTTGCTCTATTAAGAGAATTTCCTTTTCTCCTATTCATCTATAGGAAGCTGTGAAGAATAAGCTATTTTATCTATCCCTTAGTTCTTAGTCTACTAATTCTCTTCAATCCACATAATTCTGGTAGAATAAAGATGTCGTTGCTTAGTGAAAGAGGGTTGACAAAATAAAAAAGTACTCAAAAAGGATACATGCTGGGAAAAGTTCTAGTTGTGATGGAACAGAGTTCAATAAATCCTTTTCCTCAAAAGCAAATATGAAGCTAGACAAAACTGTCAAAAATAATCATTTGAATTCTCTGGAAATTAATCACAGGCAACTAACAAATTAAGAAGCATTATTTATGAAAAGGAACTAAAATTTCAATTGAGAATGGGGAGAGATTGTGATCCTCTTGCCTTAAGTTGTCCTCATCTCTTTTATTACTGTTTTTTAAGCCAAAACATTGTATAAAGCAATAATATAACATGGTATTGGGTGTATAACACAAATATATATAACAATAATAGCACAAAGGAAGAGGAGTAAATGTTGCTACACTGGAGCAAAGTTACTATATTTTACCAAATTAAACCATAAAAAAACCTTAAGTAAATGAGAGTAAGATATAAACACTAGATCAATCATTAGTAAAATAACTAAAAAATAACGTCAAAATCAACTATACTTTATCAACAAGAAATGCACTAGAAATAAATATATACCATATTAAGTGTAATCAAGAAAAAACTAGAGGTTGCATTAATATCAGAACAAAGCTATAGTACTGAATAAAGAATATTATTTCATAATGAAAGTTAAATTTTTCAAGAGAGCATAATCCTTAACACTTAGGTACCTAATAACAGTTTCAAAATACAGAAGGCAAAAGCTACTAGAATAGCAAGGAGAATGGGAAATCCACAACTATACTCAAGAGATTCTGATATCCCTCACCCTAAACTGACAGAACAAGAAGAAAATAAAGACTCACAAGATGTGAACAACATTCTCAACCAATGAGATCTAAGTGACATTTACAGAACATTTCTCCAACAGCAGAACATCATGTTTTAAAAAGACTGTTTTGACCTGGAACAACATGGGTTTGAATTGCAGGGGTCAACTTATATATGTATTTTTTTGTAAACACAAAGAAAGCTATGGTATTGATAACTACAAAGTGGTACTAAAATAAAAAGCTTTAACAGCCTAATCAAAAGTGCTGAAATTGAAAGAGTAAACAAAATCCTCCCCAAGAACAAAAAGCTCAGGACCAGATGGCTTGTCCACTAATTCTACCAAACCTATAAAGATGGTATTACACTCCTCAAAAAAAATCACAGAGGAAGAAAAACTCCCCAATATATTCTATGAAACCAACTATCCTGATACCAAAACCAAACAAAATGCTACCAAACTGAAGACAACAATATATCAAGAGAATTGTCCACAATGATCAAGTTAGGTTTCATGCCAGGGAAGCAAGGCTGTCATCCAAAAGATCAACAAAAAAGGAGGACAAAAATTACATTATTTAACTCATTGTAAGATATCAACATTTATCCTGACACCAAATTCAGACAAAGACACAAGAAAACAAAATACACAATAATATCCTCTATGAAAACACGCACAATTTCTCAACAAAATAACAAGCAAACCAATTCCACAGCATATTAAAAGGCTTACACACTATGACCAAATGGGTTTTATTCCTGAAACTCAAGGATGATCCAACATACAAAATCATGAAATGCAATCTATCACATTATCAGGGTGAAGGGAAAAAAAAAATACCACGATTATCTCACAGTTGATGCAAAATAGCAATGGTCAGAATTCAATACCATTTCATGAAAAAAAAAAAAACATTCAAAGTAGAAACAGGAGACTATTTCAATGTAATAAATGCTATCACTGAAAAATCTACAGCAAACATCATACTCAATAGTGAAAGACTGAAAACTTTTCCTCTAAGATCAGGAACAAACCAAGGATGTCTATTTTCACCATTTCTATTCAAGACAGTACTAGAAGTTCTAGTCAGAGAAATTAGGTAAGGAAAAGAAATAAAAGGCATCTAAATTGGAAAGAAGAAGAAAAATTACCTTTCTATAGATGATGTTATATGTTCAGGAAAGTAGCAGGATAAGTCAACACAGGATAAAAACCAGTTGCATTTCGGTATCTTAACAAGCAATTTGAAAATGAAATTACAAAAACAAGTCCATTTATAAGAGCATCAACAAATAAAGTAATTAGAAATCAACTTAATTCAGGAGGGGAGAGACATAATACAAAGCACAAAAGATTCCTAAAAGAAATTAAAGAAAATATAAATCAACGAAAGACATTCCATGGAAGACTTATTATTGCTTAGATATTAATACTACCCAAAGCCATTGACAGAGTCAAAGTGCCTTCTATCAAGATTTCAAAGATATTTTTTACAAAAAATTCACACAGAATCATTAGAGACCTCAGTAGCTAGAACATTCTTGAAAAAGAAAAGAACTAGACAACTCACACATCCTGATTTCAAAACTTAATACACAGTTACAGTAATTAAAACATTATGACACAAGTATAAAAACATATATATTAAGGGAACAGAATACTAAGAACAGAAAACCATGAGGTTTTAAATAAAAAGACAGATAATAAGTGTAAATGGACAAAATAAAAATATCATACACACAGTCAACCGGTTTTTGTCAAGAGTAATAAGACTATGGGGTTCAAGGACAATCTGGTGCTGGGAAAACTGGATATACTCATACTAAAGAATGAAGCTGGACCGTTAACTTTTTTTTTTTAAAGATTTACTTATTTATGCATATAAGCACTGGGGTACAGAACAGAGGTGTGTGTGTGGGGTGTGTGTGTGTGTGTGTGTGTGTGTGTGTGTGAGAGAGAGAGAGAGAGAGAGAGAGGACCCGCCAGAGACAGAGTGGAACAGAAAAGGCAGATGGACTGAAACACACTGCTGAGGGGAGCGGTGGGCGAGGCAAGAGAGATCTGCCAAGCCATGTGGGTCACCTCCCCGGCCAGCAGCAGGGATCGAACTCATACTGTAGTGGCTACAGTTTGTTCCATAGTGCATTGCTCAACCCACTGTGCCATCAGGGAGGCCCTGGACCGTTATCTTAAACCATATACAAAAATTAATCCAAAATGGACCTAACTGTAAGAACTAACACTAACACTTAGAAGAAAACATGGGACAAAAGTTGTACAACAGTGAGGTTCTGTCAACGATATATTGGCTATGAGGCACAGACAAGACAAGAAAAAAAGAGACATATTGAACTAACAAAAATTCAAATTTTGTGTACCAAAAGGAGCTATCAACAGAGTAAAAAGGTAACTTAAGAGTATGGGAGAGAATATTTGCAATTTACTTCTCTGTTTAAGTTATATATGTACCCAGAATATACAGAGAACTCCTACAGTTCAACAAAAATCAAATGGCCCAATTTAAAAATAAGCACAGGACTTTGAACTGACAGTTCATCAAAAAAGATTTACAAATGATCAATCATACTTAAAAGGATGCTCAACATCACTAATCACCAGAAAAAAACAAAACTACAATGAGATACCACTAAACCGAATGGCAAAGATGGTAAATTTTGCGATTCATAGGGAATCTTATTTTAATGCAATAAAGTTTTAAAAATATATAAATTTCCATATTAACATACTAAAATAGAAAAACCTTAAGATGACCTCAGATGTAAAAAAGCATCTGACAAAATATGACACTGATTTCGGACAAAAACTCTCAGTAATCTAGAACAAGGGCATCAACAAAACCTAGAGTCAACACTGTAATGGCAAAAAACTGACTGCTTTCTTCTAAGAGAGAAGGCAAACGACAGCCCTGCTACTTAGCTTGACAGACACAACCATGCCTAATTATCTTTGGTTTAATTTAGAGACACAATGGCAAAGTTAAATAGTTGCAACAGAGAACTACAACCCACAAAATCTACAATATTTACTGCTCAACTTCTCAAGAAAAAAATTTGCTGACTCCTTGCCCTAGATCAAAAAGACGACAAGGACTCTCATCACTTCTGCTCAACATTCCAGCCAACACAGTAAGGTAAGAAAGGGAAGAAAAGGCACCTGGATTTTATATAAAGGAAGCATTAAAAACATATTTCATCACAGATGGTCTACACAGAAAATGAAATTTTTTTCAGTTTCATAGTAATGAAGTTTATCAAATATCTTAAAAAAGAACAGAACTAGAGGACTCATACATCCTGATTTCAAAACTTAATACACAGTTACATACTATATTTATAACTCGGACTTTATAACTCAGAAAGCTTTCCTTGACCCACTATTCTGATATATAATAAATTTAATCCTGTCACTTTGGGGGGTCTTCAATTAAATCTATACTTTTGAATTAAGTTTGTACTTTTTTATATTTGGGTGCTTCTGGTCAATGTTAAGAGATTCATCAATGTTTCAAAACTGATGTTGGAATAGTTTATTCTCGTTTTGTATTCATATACCACAATTTATTTATCCATATACCTCCTGATGAATATTTGGGCTGTGTTCAGTTTTTGACTCTTATAAACACAATTAACAATCTCATACATGTCTTTTAGTGAACATATATATATATATATATATGCATTTCCACTGAGTATACACTTTACAGTGAAACTGCTTGCTTGTGGGGTATGTAAATATTCAGCTGCAGCAGATACTTCCAAACAGTTTTCCAAGGTGGCTAGAGCACTTTAAAATCCCATCATCAGTGTCTAAGTATTCTAACTATTCCACTTCTTTGTCAACACTGGATATTATCAGTCTTCTAATTTAGACATTCTGTGTTTAACCTACTGCAGTTTTAATTTACATTTCCTTGATGATTAATGATAGTAAGCACTTTTCTAGCTGTTTATTGGCCACCTGATCTTTGATTTTTTTTAAGCATTTATTTATGCATACAAGAACTGGGGTATAGGCCATATAGGTGCAGGGGATGAGAGGATTCACCAAAGACAGAGTAGGGAGCAGAACTGGCAGATTGACTGGAATACACTGCTGAGGGGAGCAGCGGGTGAGATAGAAGTCTGCCATGTCATGTGGGTTAGTTCCCTGGCTGGGGATCAAATTCATGCTGCAGTGGATGCAGACAGCTTCATAGTGCTACAACTTCACCCCTTGTGCCACCACCTGATCTTTTATTTTTTAAGAGAAAGGTTCTCCTGCCTTCCCAAAAAAATAAATAAAAGAAAGTGCCTGTGAAGTTATCTTACTAAGTAGTATAAGCCCTCAACTTCGTTTGTCAAGAATGCCTGGACTATCTGGCTATGTGGGTTTCCATTTAAATGTTTTTATCAACCATCAATTTTCAGTAAGAGAGAAACGTCCTGTTGCCATTCTGACATCGATTATATGACTATGTAAGAGATTATATGTTCATCCAATCAATGAACTTGACACATCATGCCATTTGCGTAGGTCTTTTAATTTCTTACAATAATGGTCTGTATTTTTCTGGATTCTATACATTTTTCATTAGATTTATTTCTATGTATTTGATTTTTAAATTGCTACTGAAAATCAGATCTCAAAGTTTTTCCAACTGTTTATGAATGCTAATATTTTATCTGCACCTTTGTAAGGATTTCCTATATCATAATTATGACTGTGAGTTAGGAGTTTAATTTCTTTCTACTCAATCATTACACTTTTTACTTCTCTTTCTGCCTTACTGCTCAGGCTAGGACTTTCAAAAGAAAGTTACAGAGAGGTAATGACAGTAGACAATCTTGTCTCATCTCCGGAAGAAATGTCACTGTTATTCTTGATGTTTACTATCATTTTTTTCTAGTTACACTTTATTCGAGTAGAAAAGTTATTTCTATTTTTAGTTAGAAATTTATTTCTTTTTGAAAAAGGAATAGGGGCTAAACGTTGTCAAGTGTTCTTCTCTGTATCTACTGAAACTAGATAATATTTGTCCTTTCCTTTTGAGGCTACTCTGAAGGATTTTAATCCTTTGAGCTTTTTGAGATGTCTTGTAACTGAGAAACATTCTGTGACCAATTTGAAGGAAGTGCAATTTGTGGTTGTCTAGTGCAACATTTTATGGCTGTCAGTACAAACTGGTTACTATTGTTAGACAAATCTCTTATAGCTCTATTATTTCTGTTTGTTTCTTCTGTTACAAGAGAGGGCTGTCAAAACTCAAAATATGACTAAGGATCTATGTCTACTTTTAGGTCTGTCAGTTTTTGCTTTATGTTCTTCAGGGTCATGTTATTAGATACCTATGAATATGAATTTAGAATGTGCTGTAACTTCCTATGAAGTTTTCTCTTGGGGCAGGGAAATTTTCCAATTCTGTTTCCCAAGACTGCCTTATTGTTGTTTTGATCCTTTTATATTAATGAAATATTCCCTTTTATCTTAATAATAGTTCTATTAAGTGTACCTTGTCTGAAATTAATACAGCTCTCCCAGATTTTGGCTAGTGTTCTTCACACACTATCTTTTTTCATTCTTTTATCTTCAGTCTTTGCTTTTAAAATGTGTCTCTTGCATAAAAACATGATTTGTTCTTTATAATCTGAAAGTCTTTTGTCTTTATACTGGACTATTTTGCCCATTTACATATAGCACAATTACAATATACTTTGTTTATCCTTAGTGCTTTGTTTCTTGTCTCTCCTTTCCTGCCTTCTTTTGGATTAACCAAGTAATTACTATTACTCAATTTCTCTCCTTCTACTAGTCTCCTAGTTTTCCATTTTTTATTGCTTTAGTTGTTAACAGTATATCATTTAATTTTTCTAACAGTCATCTTAAAAATAAAGCACATAAATTTATTCAACCTAGTGTATTAAAATATATAATTTCCACATTTATCAATATTTTTAAAGTGGGCTCTTTTACATAGCTTTTTTCCAAATCAAGTTTTTAATATCTGGTATGTATTTTACATTTATTGCACTTCTCAATCTGGAGTACGTCCATTTTAATTATTTGATAATCACATGTGGTCAATGGTCACTGTATCAGAACAATACTAGAAACTTATACAGTGTGTAATCCTTAATTAGTATTTACCATAAATGAAGAAATTTATAACTTTTGAACAATGCAAGGACTTTATGGCAATTACATTTATAATCGCACAAACCTTCTGAGCCATTCTGCCTTATATTTTAAATGTAAATGTCTCTTTAAATAAGATATTTTTATTCTACTACACAGTCAATATTCATTTATATTTACCCATATACTCCTACCATTGCTCTTTATTCGCTCCTTCAATTTTGTTTCCCTATGGGATAAATTCTTTTTCTGCTGGAAGAATTTCCTCCAACTTTTGTAGGCCTGCTGACATTCTATCTTGTTCAGCTACCAATCTTACCATCATTACACCTCCACAGTTAATACCTTTCCTCTCTATTGCATGACCTTCCTCACTGTGCTTGATGTCTAACAGTTTTACTATGACACTCCTAACCTTCCCTCTCAATTCTTTCCAGGACTCCAAATATATGTGCTAAACCTTCTATTGTATTCCACATATCCATCACACTCTCCTGTATATTTTTCAACCTTTCACCTTTCAGTTCATCATTGTATTTCTACCTAATAAATATTTCAATTCACAAATATCTATTGTAGCTATCCATTTTTTGGTACACATTAATCTTTGTTTTAAAGTCTGAGTTTTTTGATATCTGGATCACCTGAAAGTCTTTCCTATTATTTTTGATTTTCAGTCACTTGATCATGTTTATTGTCATGCTTGAATGTTTGATGAAATCAAAGACTGAAAGATGCTGTGTGATGTCATCTCACTCTAGAGAGGTTTTAAGTTTCTTAAGCAACTAGTAAGGACTGATTGCTTGATTGACTAGCTAAACTTTCAAAGCTAATCTCTCACAGTCAACATTTAGATGTAAAGCATAGTTTTTTGAGATGCCTTGAAATCCTGGAGTACTTATCAGGGTTATGCCTTTTGGGCTAGCCTTGAACTCTATTTTTGTTTCCCTAGTACTATGAGAACAAAAGCTGTGCTTCAGTTTGCATCCTCTGAGAAGTGGCTTTCTGTTGGATATGATATTATCTTGAGAGCAAAAGTTTAGTTAACAGTTGTGTTCAATACTCTAACTTGTCTTTTTCCAGGGATTCTGGACCCTTAACTGTTGGTTACTTTAGTAGCCCAAATCTTAAAATCTTCGTGTGCCTACTCAGTGATTCCCAAGTTCTGGGTCATTGTTTTTTGCCTCTTCTATGCTCTATGCCAGGAGTTGGCAAATGCTCCAAGGGTTTAAAAAAACAGGGGTTCAACAGAAATGTGTTTTTCTCTCTATAATTCTGGGCCCTATAAATTTGTCCTGACTATTGGTTAGTCTCTAAACATTTCAAAGATATTTATATTTTTGTACTTTATACAGATTTTTATAGTAGTTCTCAGTAGAGTTTCGTCTGATATTCTATCACAGCCATATGCAAAAACCCATACTGTCTGTCACTGATGTATATTTTACTGACTATTCCACAAACTTCCTCAGAATAGGAAACACCTTTTATTTCTTGATTTCTGCTTCAACACCCAGCATACTTTTTGGCACAGAGTTTGGTATATATATGCTAATTTCTGTATTAATAAAAATCGCCAGAATGCAAGTAAAGTATAGTACATAAAAACATCATTTCTAGGCCATTCAAATCCATCAATTGTTCTGATTTCATTAATATCCACTAAGAACATTCAATCTCTTCTTCTATTTAGCCCAAGCACTAATGAGAACATCACTGGACAAAACCATGTATTTTATGTTCCTTTGAGATTAAATTACCTCTGACAATACTAAAAGCTTTTATTCATTTATTAAAACTATTTTGCACAAGGCTGAGTGATTTTATTATCTTTTTGCTTAACTATTCTAACTCTAGTTCTGTCATTTTATCAGAAAACAATGAAATTTCTTAGCTAAAGTGAAGTTCTCTTAAACAATTTTTAGAGGTTTCTTGATTATGTGTTTTTTAGAAAAAGAAAACCTAATACCACAGAGAAGGTGTTAAATACACAATTTTGAAGCACAGAGAATAAATTATTTTCTCTCTATTACCTGGCTACTCTTATATTATCAATCTCTGTAAAGAAACAGTTAAGGAGCTGAAAGTAGTTATCTCTTAGAAGCAGAAATTACAGTGGTTAGGAAGTAATAGCATATTACTTTTCTCTATAAAACACTTAAGAGTTATTAGCGTTAACTGCATATTTAAATTAGATTTAAAAGCATAATCGTGCACAAACAGGTACTGATTTTAAAAAGCAAAGAACCAATAGTCCTGAATATTGTTTACATGCCAGGGACTCCTGATAGAGCAGTGTGGCAGTCATTAATCCTTACGGCAGGGTTTTAGTCTTACATTTGTAAATGTGACAGTAATCAGAATGTCAAGGCCCTTTCTACAGTAATAAGCTAGTTTTCGAAAACGTCAGTGAAGAACTAGTGGCAGGGCACAATTAAAAGAGAAAAATATATTTGTTACTTAAAAGGCAAAATTATAAGGGCTTGTTTTGTAATGGACAGTTAATGAAATTACATTATTAGTACAATTTTTTTTAAGGATGACTCGTAAGAGAGTTAAAAGGAGATGATATGGGTCTTAGGAAATCTATCTTCATTGATTAGATGGTCCCTATGACATAAAGCATGCATGGTCCAAGTATTAATGATGCATCTGGGTCTGAGTAAGCAGTACGTGCTAAGTGTCACTTAACGGCTCCTGCCATAAAGGGCTGGCCAAGTGTCACAACCTGCCCTTTCCTGCAGACTGTGAGGTTCTTAAACAACTGAGAAAATTCCGTCTACTTCTAGTTAGTTCAGTATTTTTATCATAAATGAACTTTAAATTCTGTCAAAGAGGTTTTCTATATTTATTGAGATAATTATATGGCTTTTTCTCTTTATTCTATTGATATGGTATATCACATTAAATTTTATATTTTGAACAATATTGCATTATTGGGAAAAAAATCCCATCCAGTCATGACATTTAATTCTTTATTTGCTATGAGATTCCACTTTCTAGTATTCTGTTGAGGACTGGTCAGTAGTTGTCTTATATTATCTTTTTCTAGCTTTGTTCTTAGGTAATACTAATATCATAAATGAGTCAGAAGTGTTGTCTCTTCTATTTTTGGAAGAGTTTGAGTAAGACTGGCATTAATTATTCTAAATGTTTGGCAGAATTCACCAGTGAAGTTATCTGGTCCAGGGCCATAAAGCTCTTTAGGTGTTATAAGTCCATTTTCTGACAGTCTGTGTATTTCTAGGAATTTGTCCATTTGTCTAGGTTACCTAATTTATCAACATATAACTGTTCATAGCATTTTCTTTTAATCCTTTTTAATTCTGTAAGGTCATGACTGATGTCTCCTATATTATTACTGGTTTGAGCAATGCTAACCTTCTCACTTCTCTCCCCTTCTGTCAATTTATCTATAGGTTTGTCAATTTTCCTATTTTTTCAAAGAACCAACTTATTGGTTTCATTCATCTCTATTATTTCTATTTCATTTACTTCTGTTCTAACATTTTTTTTTTTTAAAGATTTATTTATTTATGCATACAAGAGCTGGGGTACAGGCCAGAGTCGTGGGAGGTGAGAGGATTCACCAGACAGAGCGGGGAGCAGAACAGGCAGACTGACTGAAACACACTGCCGAGGGCAGCAGCAGGCGAGGCAGGAGAGGTCTGCTATGCCATGTGGGTCCCCTCCCTGGCCGGCGGCAGGGTTCGAACTCGTGCTGCAGTGGTTGCAGTTTGCTTCATAGTGCGTTGCTTAACCCACTGCGCCACCAGGGAGGCCCTACTTCTGTTCTAACATTTATTATTTCCTTCATTTAAGTTCTTTAGGTATAGTTAGCTTTTCTTTTTCTACTTTTGTAAGGTATACGATTAGTTTACTGATTTGAGATTTTTCTCTTTTTAAAGGTAGGTATCTACAGCTGTAAATTTCCCTTTGAGGTCTGCTTTTAATGCCCTCCACAAGTTTTGGTATGTTAAAAATTTTCCTTCTGTTATTAACTTCTAATTACATTCCATTAAGATCAGAAAAGATACTTTGTGTAATTTTAATCTTTTAGAATTAAGTTTTATGAATCAACTTATAGCCTATTCTATAATGTTCTATGTGTACCTGAGAAGAATGTATACTTCATTGTTATCGGAGTGTATTCTATAGGTGTCTTATAGGTCACATTAGTATATAACTCACACATATGGCATATAGTTCATAGTTTATATGACCCTGCTGATTTTTTGATATGACCTGCAGACTGTGAGGTTCTGTGATACAGCTAGTTGTATCACAGTCATTTATTTCATTTATTTAGGATAAGTTATTTTTTTTATTGTGATAAAATATACTTAACAAAATTATCACTTTAACTGTACTTAAGTAGACTGTTAAGGGGCACCATTAAGTATATTATCCAACCATCAGCAACATCCATCTCTAGAATATCCTTCATGTTGTATGAAACCCTATGTTTTTTTAAATGCTCCTAGCCCTTGCCCCCAACTCCAGGAACCTACCATTTTACTCTCTGTCTTTATGAACCTCTCTACCCTAGGTATCGCATGTAAGTGAAATCATAATGGCTTTTTCAATTTAGCATAATGTCTTCAAGGTTCAACCACATTATAGGATGTGTTTAATTTTTTTCCTTTTAAAGGATGTGTAATATTCCACCATACATAACACATGAATAGAGGTATTGGGAAGATTAGTTACTCTGAAAGGTAAGAAATGTCATTCATTGAAGTGACAATCAAACCAAGTTTGGAGTAGACTTTTTACATGTGCCTGAAATTCAACATAAGACTTATTATTTCTAATGTGAGAATCATAGTGAACTATGATGTCCAACACTTGGTTTGGCAATTGCTCATGTAGGAATAAAGAACCATATGATTACCTGATAGCCTTCTGTTTTCTTCTGACACCACTTCAACAAGGCGTTTCTTTTTGATCCTCCATATTCTCTTGCCAATGCTGAGAGAGGGTCCTTTCTTTCTTCCCTGATATGTAAAAACAACAAACCGATAGTTGAAATACTTTTTCTTTGAACACCATTATAAACCAAAGACAGAACAAACAACAGAAAACAGTGTTGGTTGATATTCTTGAACAGCATAAATGCACACACTAAAGCATCCAATGGTAAAAATGTACCTTTTCATTCATCTGCTTTACCTATCAATTTCCACTGGGTTCTCAAAGACGTGCCATTATCAATAGTTTCTATTCATTATCTACATGGAAACTGGAAAGATTCAGTACCGTGTACATTCACAATGAGTGGAATATGAGCCAAATGCTCAGAAGGGAGAAATTAACTTGGTACTCACAGCACCTAAAAGTTGACATAGTTAATATAGATATTTCATGCCTATTTTCCTGGCTTTTGAGAACAAATAATTCAGGTTGTAAAATAACAACATTTGAGCACTGATTATTTTTTTTCTTTCCTGTACGTTATTCATATTTACTGTTCTCTACCTTATGCGGCTTCGAGTGGTGGGGGTCACAGATGCTGTGGGAGAGGAGGAGAGGGAAAGTTGTGGTGATGTGGACCCCATAGCCATAAGAGAAGCTGGTGACGCTCCCTCTGGTGCAGAAATATCTCGTTTCATCTCTTCACTACTTCGTCGAGACACTGTGAGAAATAGTCATTATGTATTTTATAGCAAAAACAGTAGCTATTTTATTCAGCAGGTTCCAAAAACAGTAGGAACTACCATATGGGAGGAAAATTGAACATCTTCTTTATCTTATTGATAAGGAAGGGTTTCTTTTTTATAAAAGAAAATCTATAAAAACGTACAACAACCAAAATATGCACTGAACATCATAGCCCCTGAAGACAAGGAATGTCTGTTTCATCCCTATGAGACTAACTTCACCTGTGTAGCCCACAGTGAGCACTCCACAAATGTTCATTTATTTACAAATACAATCACAAACAAAGAGCCGATTAAAGCAATACCTAACAACTTCTGAATTTTGCCAAAAATACTGTTGCAAACGGACATAAAAGAGCTGCTTTATTACAGGATGCCACTTAATTCTGATTCACATTATAATTTAAAAAGCATAAATCAGTGAGCTCAACAGTAAACCAAAAGGCGTCAAGTCAACTAGTGGGACATAAATAACACCAACCAGAAAAGTCCTATTCTGAAGGCCTGGCATAGTAAGACACTGTACTTCGTTGGAATGACAGAAAGTTCGGAGAACTGTTAAACAGAAGTGTCACTTCAGCCGTTAAAAACAGAGCCACAACAAAAGCAGCTTTCTAGCAAGGATGGGTTGAGTATGAGCAGGTGCTCAGGATGCTGGGTTGAGTAGTGAGAAGTGTGATGAGACAAAGTTCCTTCCTGAAACAAATTCTCATTTCAGGATACACTGGATATGCAGGCGCCAGCAAACTGAGTCACCCCTGCATTGGTTATAATGCAATCAGTGTTGTATACAGTCATTTTTCACCTGATTACTGAAACTTTCCTCCTTTAACTGGCTGAACTTTTTTTTGATGATTTTAGGATAACCGTAAGTAGAGTCTGACTCTGCATTAGTAAAGTGATGCCTCTGAAGATTCAGAAGAGACAGATGCTTGATTATCTGATCTTAGATGATGGGCTTATTTATTTGTGACATTATTTTATTTATTTATTTTTTTAAAGATTTATTTATTTACACATAAAAGCACTGGGGTACAGGCCAGAGGTGTGGAGAGTGAGATGATTCACCACAGACAGAGCGTGGAGCAGAACAGGAAGGTCTACTGAAGTATACTACTGAGGGGAGCAGCGGGCACAGCAGGAGAGGTCTGCTGCACCATGTGGGTCCCCTCCCTGGCCGGCAGCAGGGATCGAACTCGTGCTGTAGTGGCTGAGGTTTGCTTCACAGTGCGTTGCTTAACCCACTGCGCCACCAGGGAGGCCCTGTGGCATTATTTTATAAGTACTGTGTTTTCCCTTTCAATTTTGGATCTCTGTGTTTCTTAAATCAGTGTGTTCAGAAATTGAATGAGAAAACCTTTCAGAACTTTATAAAAAGTAGAGGAAACAGACTGAGGAAGACTAGGAAGAACTCTATTGTAGGAAAAAGTATTGGAATAGTAGTTTCGGCTAGACTTCCCACCCTGGACCCAGCTGTGATACACAAGAACCTTATTAACTTAAATCCACGAACAAGTGGGATGTCAACTATCTGAGGGATATTTAAGAGGTATTTCTCCAGTTTGTTCTGATTGTTCAACTATTCAGGATAAGTAAAAGCCACAAAGGGAAAATACTGTGAATAAGTGAGGAACTAAAGATTTAGTTCTAATACACAGTATGCTCACCTAATTGACTATTGGGTGACTTTATCAAACTGGGAAAAAACTGACTTCCAGAGAATTCTTAACGTGCTCTATATAACTTCAAAAACAGTCATAACAAACTTGGAGATAAAGATCCTAATCTTTCATAATTCTATCAACTTTTCATGAAGCTGTATTTTCAACATATCACTTAACCCAGTATAGGCACTTAGTAAGTATTTGTTAAATGAATGAACGTGATTAGGTTTTGTTGTTGTTTTAATGCAGGCCATGAAACATGATTTCTACAGAACCTGTAAGATAAGACAGAGGAAATTCCCAGTGAAAAATAATCAACTCAAGAACTAAAGAGGCAAGTAAAGTGAAATAAATCTACAGAGAAAACACTCCATACTCTGGAAGTCTTTTTAAGGGAAATTTCAGATGAAAGCCATTACCTGAGATGGTCTTGGCACTTTCCATGGCAGGTACTCTTGGCAGAGAAGCAGGTCGGCTGGTTGAAGACGTTCTTAATAGATGCTCTGCATAAGACAGTAAAGGTCACAATGAAGAAATCTGACATTGAATTTAGAAGTAAGAAAGGTGGCAAGAAGGTGAGTTCTACCCCTCTCACTGGCAAGGCTTGTAGTCTAGAACACTTCAACAATTCCCCATACAGTCCATTTATGTAAGACAACTTCCACAGACAAGGAACATAGTAAAGGATTTCATTCGATGCTTCCTAGGGCTGAGGCATTCAACACAGGTAAATAAAATAATTCTGTATCACAGAGTACTTCTTACTTCTCTGGTGCAATTCAACCAAAATTCAAAGATACCCCCCAGACCCCCAACTCCACTGCATCTAGGTCTCAAAGTACAATCTAAATAGAAGCCTTGCCCTTATGTGCCCACATTTAGTGGAAGGTCACACATAAATACAACCACAGACAAGTCAGGATGGGATAATTAAAATAAAGAATGACAAAATGGTATCAAATCAGAGGGAGAAAGCCATTCACTTTGATTTCAGGCAACATGAAATGCTTTGACAATATAATGGCATTAAGCTGGGTTTTACCAGTAGAGGACAGGGGTAGGAAATGATATTGTAGACAGACAATAATCACAGAAAAGGTACAGGGATATTCAAGCTGGAAAATAATAAAATCTTAGTGTGACTAAGACATGGGGTGCATGGAAAACAGAGGACAGCAGGAAAGGGTACTTTACAGGGAGGCTGAAGCTGACTAATAAGAGCCTTACTTACTTGGTATGTGGACCTTAGTCTGAAGACAACAAGGAAGCATCACACTTTTGACTGTGCAGAGAAGGACACAGATACTCCCTCTACTGTTTGTGTTTACAGCCTTGCCTGGTTCTACTCCACCCTTGCTTTCTAAACACAAGTTATCATGGGAATTTCTTCAGTTCCCTGAACATTGGCACAAGCTTCTTAGACCCCCTTCTCCACTCCCTTCTTCACGTGACTAAGTTTTTGTACTTTGGTCTAGCTTCAGCTTCACTTCCTTTGACCTGTGACCTGCTCCCCCAGAGTGGAAGCACCCAAGCAAAGACCCTGATGCACACTTCTTTACCTGGAGCCACCAGGACAACAAATGCAAGGACAGAGTAGATGTGTTCTGTTTGGTGGGAGGCGATACATTAAAGGTGTGTTTTTAGTGTGAGGAAAAATGCCACCTCTATGCTTAATGAAAACTGTTAGTCTCCCTGTCCAAGAATGTCCCAGAGCAAACACATTTTAACAAGGGAAAGGCAAGATTCATCACACAACAGTTAAACAGTTAAACTTCTTTTCAAGAACTGACAATCTGAAAAATAATCCCTCTCAAAATATCATTAAGTCCGAAATAATAGCATATGGCATGTTCTTTTAAGGACAGCACATCTTTTTTTCCAAAATTTATCATCTAGGCATTGAGGAACATTTGGCTATAATTATATACTACTTTGAAGAGGAAAAGAGGGAAGGACAGAACATACTTTCTCAATGAAGACAGGACTCATATAGCTTAGAGTCATTAAATCTTTCTTATCTTGAACAAACATCACCTCTGTACAAAGTGCCTATAAGCAAGCATTAATCAAAATTCTGAACCCTGTCGCAGTTGGCATTCATCCTCACAGGAAGAGCATATTATGCACAAAGTCTGACAGACAAAACAAAATTAGCAGAACACGGAAATAGTAGGAAACAGAAATCAGCATTTTAATTTAATCAAATTTTCCATTCTACCATTATGAAACTGTGCTCATTTCCCTAAAATCTTAGTCTCTCAAAGAAGAATACAGCAGAAGAAAGTGAAAACAAAGGTTATAGACACAAATGGGTTGAAACAAAGCATGAAAGCTAAGGCACAAGTCCATGTTACTCCCTATCTGGAAAGAGATTTTAAGTTGTCTTATTTCCTTCTCTTTCACATTGCACACTAAAGGCACACGTTGGAAAAAAAAGGTCATGAAATTTGCTGCTGATATTTTTGCCTAGTACATGGTTAAGTCTTTTTTTTAAACTAAATGTCTGAGGATCCAAGTCTGTCTCAATTTAGCAGACAATCTCTAATATAGACCTACTTTCTGAAAATGCACAAAGTGGTACTAAAAGCCCTACCAGGTTATTCTATTGAAAAGGAACAATTTTCAAAAGGTACAACACATCCTACTGCCATTTCAAGAGGCATTTTCACCCTGAGACTCCAACTTGCCCAGAGGCACTTGTCACAGAAAGCACACATGTCCATTTACTACCGCAGTAAGGGAGCTGGATTCCATCTTCATGTCAAACTGTTAGTTTACTCTCAGGAAATAAGATTAGCATGTTACAGATGAGTGTAACAGGCAGGAAAGATTATATTTTATATTAGTAGAGTCTGGTCTATTGCCATATGGAGCTATTCTAGTCTTTGATCTATTAATTCATTCATTCATTAAACAAAAATAATTTGGGTGCTCACTAATGCCACAGTGAGCTTGGTGCAAAGATCAGAAAAAGGAAGAAAGAAGACCGGAAATTTATCCTCATGAACTTGGAGTTTAGAGCAGAAGGTGGACATTTAAAAAATCATTATAAGTGAGGGATGCTAGAAAAGAAGAAGTACAAGGGGTTTTGGGAACACAGCAGTGGATGGGACCTGCTCATGAGGTGAGGTCCAGAAAGGCTCCTCAGGAAATGACATCTCAATTAAGACTACAAGGATAATTAATAGCTCTTATAAAGGTAAAAGAAGCTTGAGGCATATTCAGGTTGAGTGTTCAGCACACATCAAAAGAAATCCAGGACAGAGATATTCAGAGTGTGAGGGAAAGTGAGGAGCAGGTGAAGCTGCATAGGAAGGATGGGAGGGTCAGGCTGGGCAAGGGCTATGGTTCAGGAGATACAGGTCAAGTTAAGTAGTTTGAACCTCACTCTTGGCACTGGGGACTCAGGGAAGGCTTTTTATGGGCAACATCCTTCTGGCTGCAACGGATTAGAGGGGTTACAGTACACAGAGGGTGATGAGTTAGACTGTACAGACAATCTAGACAGGATGCCTTGCTCTTGGGTGATACTAGGGGAGATGGAGAGCAGTAACTCAACACTCGCATCTAGGCCTGCTACTCGATTTTCTTATTTTAGAAATCAAAGAAATAGGTATAGATAGTTGTCCCTTTACTGTTTCCTAAATAAAATTTACATGCAATAGTGGGTTAAAAACTTGGAGCCTAAATAGCCAATGTCTGTTCACAGAGGAGTAGTTTCAGATAAACCAAAATTCCCACTGAAAACAACTTAAATTTAAAAAAAAAAAAAAGAAAGAAAGAAAAGAAAATCAGCTACTTTAAACCACTGAAGATCTACCAAATGCAAGCAGAAAATGAAAGGAATCTACACTTGGAAGGATGAAATAATCTTGGGTGAATTATGGTAGTAGGGATATAGGGATGCCTCAGCTGAGGCCAACAGGCCTAAAATTTAGAAAGTCCATAGTCTTCCAGAAGAAGAACCAGAGGACTATCTTATGACAATCAAAGCTGGTGAAAAATGAGGGGGTAGGGGGAAATACCAGTAAGAAAAGAATCATGAATTCTGTCTATAAATTCTATCCAAATCTCGTATGACTTCTGAAATCTGGAAGCACTCAGATTCCTTAGAAGCTGAATTAAGGGCAAAACAAGTGACACATATTTCAACTGCAATGGAGAATTTTTAGTTTGGGGTGCACTAAGTTAACTGCTTGCTAAAACAAAAACCTATTTTCTGCAGAAGAACATGGTAGAATCCAGAATCTCAAAGTGTGTGATTCACAATACCTAAGTCACAATTTAAAAATATGGGACAGTACAAAAAATAAAAATTTTTAAAAAGGGGGGGAAATGGCCCATGGCCTAAAGACATGGAAATCTATGTGAAAATGAGTTATATGTTGTGATTAGCATAAAGATATTTTACAGGAGCTGTTACAAATATGTTCAATGTTATAAAGAAAATGATTTTCTCAACAAATGAACAAATAGGAAGTATCAGCTGACAGAGTTATAACGGTACGAGAAAGGTCTTCCCTAAAATCCAACGCAAAGGACAGCCTAGAGTTAAACTTTCGGGACAGACATTGAGAAAAATCCTCAGGAACACGAACCCAACTTAATTTACTATGCAACCTACTTTATCATGTATAGCATTCAAACAAAATAATGAAATGCACAAAAAGCTAAGAAAAACCCCAATATATTCAGCTCACTTTATCAAGACACCAAGTAATCAATAAACCAGACTCAGACATGGCACGGATGTTGGAACAATCTAACAAGGCATTTAAAGTATTATTTTACAGTTTCCATTTCATAGCTCTAGAGCTATGGAAAGCATAGCTCTAGAGCTCAACTGGGGGAAACTGACACACACATACTGCGTCCCCTGCCCAGGGTACATATGCCAATATCTGGGGGCATTTCTGGTTATCACAACTGGGAAGCAGGGGGACCACAGGTACCTTAGAGGGTGTACTATCTGTGGGTAGAGGCAAGGAATGCTAGGCTGCTAAACACCCTAAACGGCACAGAACAGAGAAAGAATGAATTTAACAGTTAGTTTAATTTAAAAACTGTAGTTGGGATGAAGGTCTGTGTGAAACTCAGATCATGACAAAATTAATCTAAGTGCCATCAAAACAGGACATAACCACACTGAAGGGAGCAGTGATAAAAGTTGCTGACCTAACTAACTCTGGGGAAAAAGGGACTCTGACTACATATGACAAGGCTAACTACAAAAAGAATCATACACAAACACTCCACTCTAGTCAGTAAATTTGCTCCCCATAGGGGTATGGTTTAGCAATTTTGAAACTACTAAGTATATATAACAGAGTTGAACAACAAAAACACCAAAGGTAAATATACTGCAGATAGTGAGAATCAGGTTTCTCACTGTCTAGAGAAAGAAGTTACAGATCAGGAAAAGGAAAAAGTACCCTTCGGTAGTTTCTAGCTCAGAATCAGAGGCATGGTTTTGGATAGACAAAATAGTTACATGTGTGCCTGTATGGGCTGGTATGCAGACATACAATTCCCCCAGCTTTATCCAGAGAAAGAACAGAGGCAGTGATATCTCAGTAGCAATTAGCATATTTAGCTCCGAGGGTTTTTTTTCTAAGTAGTATTCTCTAAAAAAAAAAAAAAAGTAACCAGGGTTCTTTGGAGAAGTGATTGATTACAGAGCTAGTGCAGGAAAGAAATAATTCTGGAGCATCCTTTGGTGACTTAAAGTAAGATGTGATGTGTGAGGGGGTTTTAGGGACAAAAGAACAAAGAGTTGATGTAAGAGCTCCCAAAAGCCAAAGTTCAAATAACCTGAGCAACAAAATAAATAACAGTAGATCATGACCCAAAGAATGAAGTAAATATCTATAAGCCTAAACTAATATAAATAAATGCTCTAACAGTAAGTGTAGTAATGCATATAATAATATAACTTCTTAAAGAAGGAATGAAGAAATGAGAAAGCCACCACTATAATACCACAGTAATAATCACTGCAGGTAGAAAGCAATGAGAAAAAGTTTAAATAGGAATATTTATTAATTACTAGTAGAACACCAACTTAACCAAGTGACTAAAGTTAACATCACCAGTAATAAGACACATCATGCCCCATAATATGATGTATTTAGAAAGGCGTATCACCTTTGTGATCTCCTTCCAAATAACCTCAACTCAATCAGAAAATATCAGCAGAGCTCTGGAGACTTACTACCACATGCCTTCAAAAACCTTGGCACACAGACTGTCCACACCTGGTACCCCCATCCACAGAAGCCCAGGTAGTAGAAAAAACAAAATGGTAATCTTTATCCAGTTTCCCAAATTTGCCCTTTCCTAAGAATCACTAGGCGTGCTTCGTGAAAATGATGTTTCCAAATTCCTGTTTGTGGTGAGTTCAGATCATCAGATGCAAGGCTCAGGACTCTGTACTTTACCAGGGACTCGGATCAATTTTATCAACAGGAAAGTCTGCAAAAACACACCGCTACTGATTTTTCCTAGTAAACCTTGCCTTGCTGTGAGCTGATCAAGATGAGTGTGGAAGGTAGAAGCTGATGCTCACTGGAGCATCTCCACCTTCAGTGGTGAACAGTTCAAGCGTCAAACCAAACGCTTCCTTGATGTTCCTGGCACCCAAGGAGACAGTCCTTTAGGTCACTAAGGAAATAATTCTCACCTTTATTTATTATTTTTCCATTGCTGTTGAAACCTTGTAGTCTCACCACTCTCTGGTGAGACCGCCAGTGAGAGAATGGAGAGTGGAACAAGCGGAAGTGACTGGCCTGTATGAGCTAAAAGGTGTGCTGGGCCCCTGAATGGCATGGACACGCTGCTCCCAAGTGACGTGCTGCCTCTCAGAGCACCATGCCACGCGCCTGCCCCACACATGAGAGGTGGTGTGGCATAACAGAAGCAGCCCTGGCCTTGAAAAGTAGGAGACCTGGGTCCTGGTGATGGCTCTACCATAAGGGCTGTGTGAAATGGGCAAGCCCCTTCTCAAGTACACAAAAGAATTGCTGGACCTCATCTTTTGAAGTCTCCATTTTCTCCACTAAACAATAACAGAGAGAGCAGAGATTAAAAGAACGGGCTTTCGTGTCAGGCTACCTGGGCCTGCTATTTTCTAATACTAACCTGTGTTATTCAGCCTTTCGAAGCTTCAATTTCAGTACCTGTAACAATACATATCCTACACACAACCCTAAAAACACAGTGCCTAGTAGTGGTGCGCAATCTCTGTTACCATTATAACGCTATGAGAGTTGTCTTCTAAGATGCATGTGTTAATAATTAAGCTCTCTATTTGTAATTAAAACATATTACACTTCAGAGAGGTTAAAATAACATTAAGAACAAAGGAAACAATAATTTAGTTAGCCAAAAAATGAGAAAATAAAAAAAACTATAGAGACATACAACATATAAGATGTACCTTGAACAGGGATTTCCCCATAGTTCGGTCTTTTATCTGACAGGGTTGTCAGGGGTTTGGATGTAGAAATCGGTCCACTTATGGAATGTCTCTGAAATTATAAGGTAAAAAGTATCAAAGTTAGGTCAAATCTAGAGCTGAGGCTTAAAATATATATGTTGCAGAGAATATTTAGTTATAAATTTGCATAATCCCTTCTACACTGTTAAAGGCTGCAATGAACACAACATACAACACCTCCCCACACATATACACACACAGAGTGATCTCAATATACAGTAAATTAAATAGTATGGAAAGATCCCTTCCTGTGCCCTTTACTCAGTTTCCCCACTAGTTAGTTACATCCTGTAACTGATCCCATAGTTCAGTAACCAAACCAGGACACTGACATCACACGGTCAAGATACAGAGCATTTCCATCACAAGGATTCCTCCTGTGGCGGCCCTTTTACAATTATACCTTTCCTCCTGCCCCCTGACTCCACATCACTGACCCCTGGCAACCAGTGGTATTCTGTGTGTGAACTCACTGTTTGATAAAAAAGGATTCTTTCATGCCAGCTACCAACTAGTGAAATACGGATGTGCTCCTACTACAACTGCCCCAGTACAACCTGACGTCTGAACTCAGCATTACTGCAGTATCTTTGTCACCGGCTTCCTCAGCTCCAGACTCTTATATACACACCTCTGCACGAGCCATAAGTATACCTAAAAAACCTCTTAGATCTGCTTCATCTTCTGTCACCTCTACATACTGCTCAAATATCACTAAACCTCTTATTTCTGCAAGGATCATGGTGTTTACAGTCTCTGCTTTTTCGCAAGCTTATTTCCTTTCCTAGCCCTCTCCATCTATCTAACTTCTAACTTCGCATTTCACATTCCCCGCAGGAATGTGCCAGAGGTCCAGCATTCTCTACATCCTTGGTATTGCCAGTCTTTTAATCTTGGCCATCCTATCAGATACACAGTGTACCATGGGTTTAATTTTCATTTTCATTTCCCTAAGGACTAATTCTGTTGATTATCTTTTCATCTGTTTATTGCCCATTTGCACCTCTTCTCTGGGGAAAGGACTTTTCCAATCTTTTTTCTTTTTTAAAAGATTTTATTTATTTATGCATTTAAGAGCTGGGGTACAGGACAGATGCATGCGGCAAGGTGAGGGGTGGGGGCAGTGAGAAGATTCACCAGAGACAGAGTGGAGAGCAGAACAGGCAGATCTACTGAGCAGCGGGTGAGGCAGGAAAGGTCTGCTGTACCATGTGAGTCCCCTCCCTGGGTGGGGATCAAACTCGTGCTGCAGTGGCTGCGGAAGCCCCATAGTGTGGCGCTCAACCCCTTGCGCCACCATGGAGGCCCTCTAATCTTTTTTTCATTCTATACTAGGGTGCTTGTCTTCAACAAATCTTTGAATAAGACTGTTCTGGCAGATAAATGTATTGTGACCTTTAAGAATATTCCTTCTTTAAGAATATTCACAACTTATCTTTTCATTTTAACGTCTTTCAGGGAAGTTTTAACTTTTAATGCCCAATTTATCAATTTCTTTCTTCACGCTTTTTAGTGTCTTAAGAAATCTTTGACTTCTCAAAGGTCCTGAAGATTTTTTCCAATGTTTTTGGAAAAAAGTCAGAACTTTTATCGTTTTAGTTTTTACCTTTAGGTTTAAAGTCAGTTTCAGTTCTTATATATGGCATGAGGTAAGGATTGTGGTTCTTTTTATGCCCCATACAGATACCTAGTTGTTCCAGAATACTTTGTTGAAAAGAATATCCCTTTTGAGCTGAATTACACCTTTGTTGAAATGGGAGAGAAGTAACACTGTCTAACTACTAAACCTAGGTCTTAAAATGTTTCATTAACTTCCACTTTTACTCTCTTGGCGCTTGAGACACCAAGTCATGAAGGAATCTGAAAGAAAAAAAATCACAAAGAGAGAGTGGCCCAGCCATCACTGCTGGGTCCAGGTTCTATCTCATGTTCTAGATAAGTGTAAGTGTAGAAGTAAGGCCAGGCAAAACCAGCAAAGAACTGTCTCAACAACCCAGAGAATGTGGGGGGAAAAAAAACTGTTTAAAGACTCAATGTTTTGAAAGTGATTTGCTATGCAATAGAACTTAAGACATACCAATTACGTGTTCTACTTAGAGAGGTGTTTTCATTCGGTGGCTAAAAGCATAGTCTGTGAAACCAGAATACCCAGGTCCAAATTCCACTTTACTTGCATGACCCCCAGAGCCTAACCTTTCTGGGCCTGTTTCCACATGTGAAAACTAGGGTTAAGAACAGTACATAACACCCAACAGAGTTGCAGTGAGGATTAATCAAGTTAACATTAGAAAGCATTTGGAACCATGTAGAGCACAAAGTGCTCAATAGTTGTTAGCTATTTTCAGAATAAACTGACTTTTACCTAATTCATCTCTAAGGATATTCAGAGTATCTGAGAAAATTCAAACTATATTCCTTACAAGGCAGTCATTTACCTCCTAATGTAGTGTATATAACTCTGAGAAGAGAATAAATCTCAGAAACTGAGGTCCCCAGAGTCTCCACATACCTGCATAGGGGAGACAGCTGCTGCAGGAGGGGTTTTCATAGGACTGGGACTCAGAGGTGTTCGTGGAATTGCAGCTGCAGTAGGGTTTGGTACTAGAAAAATAACAAATAAATAAGAATGAATGAATGAAAAGATCATAATACAGCAGAAGTTTTCATAACTGGTATCTTCTAAGCGTCCGCTAGATTAACCAATACCCCATTTCCTCTGGAAACTTCTGACTGAGGAACCTCCCCTGAGCACTCTCTGTCAGACCCAGCAGGTGGTGCTTCTGCCACCAGGTAGACTATGTGCTTCCCTAGAATGTTTCTTTCCAAACCTGCTTATGCCAGTCACTTCATTTTTACTACTTGATTATCTTATGTGGTTAAAAATGCTCCATAAAGCAACACAATTCAAGTACAAAAAAAAATCTCAAGAGCAGTATTTCTGTAATTACATCAGGTGAGAAGCCTGGCACATAGTGGATGTTACACTAACAAACAAAGGAACACTAGAACCTGCTCATCTTCCCTCACCTCCTCTTATGGAGTTCATGGTGTCATTGTATACGAATTATCAGATTTGCAATTAACAAATTGTTTACTTGCTCACATATCAGGCTGAATTGTTACAAAAAGATTTGTAGTTTATTAATTTCTAGAAATTTGGGCTTAGCACAGATTCTGGTAGAAAATGTATAAATATGGCTATTCAAGTGAAGCTAAATTAAAATCAAAATGGGACACACAAATGAAATCATGTACATGACACAGTGGATGTAGATGAAGAAATCATTGTGGATCATTTTATTTAACCAAATACTTATCATTAGAATTATGTTTCTGGATGTGTTTCCTATTGAGATGAAGTTCGCATAACATAAAGTTAATTTTCAGAATATACAGGTTAGTGGCACTTAGCATATTCACAATGTTATACAACCATCTTCACTTCTACCTAGATCCAAAATATTTTATTATCCCAAAATGAAACACGGTACCTTTTAAGCGGTCACTCCCATTCATCTCTCCTCCAACCCCTGGCAATTACCAAGCTGCTTTCTGTCTCTGGATTTACCTATTCTGCACATTTTATAGTGATTCTATAAAAGATTCTAAAAAAAGAATCTGACATTATGTAGCCTTCAGTTATCTAGTTTCTTTCACTTAGCATATTTTCAAGGTTATCCAAATGGTAGCAGGTATCAGTACTTCATTCACTGTTATATCTAAGTAACACTCTACTCTATGGATGTGCCACATTCTCTTTATCCAGATGGACAGCTGTGTTATTTCCCTGTTTTTGTTACTGTGAATAGTGGTGCTACAAACATTTGTGTTTAAGTATTAGTCAGCATGCTTATGCTCACTTCTTTTGTGCATATCTACAGGTGGAACTGCTGGTCTTTTAGATATATTTTAAATTATTAATACAGTGGGTTTTTTGGGGAAAAGATCAGTACAGTAGAACTTTTTGCATTAAAATTCATTGTGTTAATATTTTAAATAGTTGATAGTATTAATTTAGTATAGTCATTCAATTATCTAAAAAAATTTATTGACTTATATATGTTTTACATCATTGTTCATTTTTGTACAATTTTGCTTTCTCCTCTCAGGTGTAGTCCCCATAAGATTCCCACCACCAATTCACTCATGTACCATCACCACAGTCCCTTGTACTCTTCCCTCCCATTTTGGTCCTTTTCCCTCCTCCTTCCCTGTAGAATGTCTCTGATTTATAGTTGCCTGTTAATTTTGTTTATTTATCATTATTATTATTTTTTCTTGACTATTTGGTTCTTCTATATTCCTCCTATAAGTGAAACGATTTGCTATTTTTCTTTTTCCTTCTGGTTTATGTCACTGAGCAAAATCCCTTTCAGCTCCATCTATGTTGCTGTGAATGGCATAAGTTTATCTTTTTTGATTGCTGAATAGTATTCCTTTGTGTAAATACATCACATCTTCTTGATCCAGTCATCTATTTTTGGGCATCTGGGTTGTTTCCACAGCTTACCTATTATAAATCATGCTGCAATAAACAGCACGATTAATCCTTCTGAATTAATGTTTTTGTGTTCTTTGGGTTGATTCCTAGGAGTGGAATTGTTGGGTCATATAGTAATTCCATTTTTAGTAGTCTGAGTACACATTTCTAAAAGTTCTTTTATCTTACCCCATCAAATACCCAGAAGCTGCCACTAATAAAATTTCCAAGCACCTTTCTTGAACTTTCAATGCAAATAATTATCTGTTAAAAAACAGAAAGAGATCACACTATATAATACTGTCTACAACTTGCTATTAAAAGACTGCAGACATATTTTAATATCAGCATTTCAAGATCTAACTCACCTTTGGTAAAAAAAGGTAATATTCCATTGTCTAATAATGAATTCTAACTAACTTAACCTTTATATGGGCAGCTAAGCAATTTCAAGAGCTCTCATTTTTTAAAATAATGCTATATTGACATTTTGTCTATATACCTACTTTTATACTTTATGTACTTGTGCTAGTATTTTGTCTAAGAACTTTGGGGTCTGTGAATATAGTATTTTAGGATGGAAGATATTGCTGTTCTCTAAAATGTCCATACCAACAGTGAGAGTATACATGTGATTTTGTTCTGCTTTTAAGTCAAAGGAATCTGATTTGCACATAACCACAGAATACAAATTCTATAAAGTCTCCCTTTATTAAACTGCATTAGAATAAAGGTGAGCATACCACAATCAGTTGTTATAAAAAACCACAACCCTTCCCCTTTCCCAGAGCTGAGGAGGTTAGAAACAAAAAGGGGCAGGATGATTTTCTAGGCAGAGAAAAGAATATGATATGGAACTTGTCTTGTGTCCGAAGCGAAAGTGCACTGCACAGGGGTCAGGAAAGAGTGGTTCAACAAAGGCATGAGGTAGGCTGTGTCAGACCATGACACATATGGCGATCTCAGATTCATTCTAACTGCAGTAAAGCAACTAAAGCATTTCTAAGATGAAATGACACGTGTAAACTCACTAAGGCAGGTATAGAATATTAAGTAGTTAATTGTTTTTCGAACTCATAGCTGATTATGTCAACAGAGTAGTAGAAAAGCACAGAGCAAAGACTGCATATTGGAGGCTGGATCAAAAGGACTTGCCAACGAATTAGATATAGAAGTAAGGAAGAAGGGAGATTTCAGGGAAAAGGAAAATTCCTATATTTCTGGCCTAAGTAACTGGGTAGAATGGTGTCGCACAATGAAGACAAGGGACAACAGTTTGGTTTTCGACATAGTAAGATGTCTAAGACATACCTACATGTCAATATCTCAAGTGAGCCTGAAAGAGTGCAGAGGAAGAGAAAGGTTGAAGTCATCTATCTGGAAAGTTTTAGGCACAGAGAAGATACTCAGAGTTACAGGAATGTGTGAAGCCACATCTCCATATCGGGTAAAGCACAAGTGAGACTAAGATCTCTGAGGATGAACAGATCTCAAATATATTAAAATTCACCTCACAGTGCGACTGATTCATGAATATGTAATTTGATAAGGTTCAAGAAAAGATGGAAAAACATCAAACAAGTCAGACAACACATAGTAAATGAATATGACTGCTTGCCCTTGGCACAATGTGTAAGAAATTACCTTGAGATGCACTATCAAAGGATTTGATGAGGGTTTTTACTGTAGGGGTTGGCTCAGAGGAGGTGGAGGACCTTCTACTCAATCCCATCCCTTGTCTTAAGGCTGCCAAATCTCTCTCAACAGCATTCATGTAGTTATACACCCGGCCTCGTTCCTCTTCTTGCCTGAAAACAATATTGAAATCAGAGTATATTTACAAATATACTGAAAATACAACCTATTCTCTCCTGACTGAAATACATGAAGAAGTATCAGTTAAAAAAAGAAGTATTAGTTGAGTAAATTATCTGTCTTAATAGTCTCATTTGCTTGGTAAATTCCAGGAAATGTTATTAAAAATGTTCTATCAGGTTACCCTAAGTAGGTTAAGTAACCATCAGATTCCATCAGTGTAAGGTGAGGATGAAAGTAATCTATTAGCACTAAAATAGAAGATGGATGGGCAAAGATCCTGACTCAGAACGAAGAATCTCGAGATTCTGTGCTAGCAAGGAGGCCTGGTCGTTCTCAGACGAGTTAAAGAATTCACCAGTGAAGAAGGAGACTATACTTCCTCATCTATTATGTTGTGCACAGACATGAAAATACAAAGGAGAAAAGAAAAAAAGCAAAGTCCACACTCTCAATGTTTAAAACTCTGCTGGGGTCTACAAATAGAATTTCTACAAGGAAAAAAGGCCTGTATTAGTAACATGACTCTTGAAGATCTCAATGTGATGGATCATGAGTCATCTAAAAATCAATTTCATTTCATTTCTGGCCAGCTCTAATTCACTGAGCTGACTAACACAGAAGTTTTCATCTAGGGTGAGATTACAGTTGCAGTCTGTACAAGTTATATAACTACCAAGTAAGTTAACTGGTAACAAAAATTAAGCCAGTCCTTATGAAGATCTGTCTATGATGGCCATTTAGTTTTTCTGGCAGTTTTTTTGTTTCAATATGCATGTTCAGAAGTTTTAATAATCTGCAACAGTGATTATCAAACTTCTTAGTTTTAGAGCCTCTTTCTATATAGGTTCCATCTCTTTTGTTCTATATAGGTTCCATCTACACAGATAGGTAGTTAGAAAAAGAATTTTAGGTCCCTCCCTGGTGGCGCAGTGGGTTAAGCAATGCACTATGAAGCAAACCGCAGTCACTGCAGCATGAGTTCTATCCCTGCCGCGCAGCAGACCTCTCCTGCCTTGCCCGCTGCTTCCTTCAGCAGTGTGTTTCAGTTGATCTGCCTGTTCTGCTCTCCACTGTCTGGTGAATCCTCTCACCTCCTGCGACTCTGGCCTGTACCCCAGCTCTTGTATGCATAAATAAATAAATCTTAAAAAAAAAAAGAATTTTACTAATATTTAAATAGATAATTGTGGCTTTTTAGGTAACTGAGGCTACTCTTCCTTGATACTATATAGTTCTTTAAAATCCCCTGGTCGATCCTGAACTTTGAATGGATCTTTCAACTATACATGACTGTGTAACATCATGCATCCATTATATAGAAATATTGGCTGAGTTACAAGGATTTTTCCAAATGTTGACACCTGTCATGATACCAGTTAACTTACTTGGTAGTTATATAACTTGTACAGACTGCAACTGTAATCTCATCCTAGATGAAAACTTCTGTGTTAGTCAGCTCAGTGAATTAGAGCTGGCCAGAAATAAAATGAAATTGATTTTTATTTTTTAAAAGTTTTTAAAACATTTGTTAATATCACTAATGATATCATTGGGATCTCTTTAAAAATGGGAAGCTGCCAATCTCACAATGGCAGATAAAAGTTTTCCGAAATCTTAACATTCATTTGAAGTTCACATTTTATCACTGATAACAAATACTGTCAGTAGCATTCCTTGAAGTGATAGATCTGCTGTTCTGTTCCCTACTCTGTCTCAGGTGAAACTTCTCACCTCCCCAGCACCTCTGGCCTGCACCCCAGCTCTTGTAAATATAAATCGATCATTAAAAAAATAATTAGAAAAAATATATACTATATAACAAAAGTCTGAATATCCAGTCTGTTCATTAGTCATTCTCAAGTAAAATATAATGCTCCATGAAAAAAGAAAACAGCTGAAACTAAAACAATCATAAAGTGCTTTCCTCCTGAGACCATCAGCCTTGGCTATAGCCAATGCATCCTTAATATACAACCAATACATCAGAAATACTGTATGTATCTTCCCATTTTGTCAAAGAGAATGTTAAAAAGAATTTACTCAATGAATAAGATTATTAATAATTTACTGTTTCATTAAGGATATCTTTGAATGAAACCTGTATTACTTAAAATGTGAGCATATGATCATAAAGAATATAATGCCTGAGTATAATTTGGTGGCAAAAGCTTCATGATCAACATTTCACATTTGCTTTTCACTATCAGTGCAAAAGTCAACACAATGGAAAGGGCTAACCACAATCAGTACTACTATAAAAACAGTAGTGCTTGCAGAGCCATGAAAGGGTCTTGAGGACCTCTAAAGATCTGCAAACCTACTGAGAACCTTTGCTGTATAAGATGCTACTTCTTTGCAGAGGAATTTCCTTTAAATAATGTGTCTCAGAGACTGAAGAGTTTCAGGAACCAATGGTACGATTCTTTATAAGTAGAATTTCACTCAAGAGTAACTTCAGAATGGAGCATTTCTGATACACAATACATTTAAGAACATACAAGGGGAAAGGGAATGAGAGTCTTATGTCAGTGGAAAAATAATAATCTACCTCATTCCATTTTCTGCCTAAGGAAACCAAAGAAAAATGGTTTAGTGGTATTTTTCATTGGACATATACTGGAGACCAGCAACAATAAAATAACTTTTTAAAGATATATCACTATATATTTTTCTAAATATTTTTCCTGTATCTACTAAAAATTAAAGCTAGGAATAATAACAACCTGAAACACAAAATGTACTCCCCCTCACTTACAGACAGAGTCACCTTGAGAAAATCAGCAAATGTCACTTCAGAAAATACTTTTTATAAGTTTTCAATCATCTCTGCATTAGAGTAGAAAAAATTCTACTGGGAAGATTCAAAGTAAGTGAAAACTCAAGTGAGTGGCAGGGAGAAATTCACTTTGTATTTGTATCTCTAAAAATACTAAAGGCATTGCCCTGAGTGCTTTGAGGGATATCCCATTTAAGTCTTATAACACGGTAAAAGCAGGTAGGATTGTTTGCATTTTATCTTGTTTTATTTATTTGTTTTTGTGTATAGAACTAGGGTATAGGCCAGAAGTGAGGGGTAGGGTAGGGGAGTGGGGTGTGAGTGAGAGGATTCACCAGAGACAGTGTAGGGAGAAAAACAGGTGGATCTACTGAAATACACTGCTGAGGAGAGTAGTGGTCAAGACAGGAAAGGTTGCTGCACATGTGGGTTAGCCTGATGGTCAGGGATGGAACTCAGGCTATAGTGGTGATAGCATTGAGACTTTACCCCTAGGCCACCAAGGAGGCCCTTGCTTGCATTTTAAAGTTGAGCAAATTGTGGCTCAAGAAAGTTAAAGGCCCTGACCAAGATCACATAGCTAGTAAGAGGTAGAGCTGAATGAGATTCAACATCCTTAATCATGAGGCTATAAAGAAAATAGGGCTGGAGTGCGGGGAGAGAGGAATGGAAAGAAATATAATGTATGGCCTCCCTGGTGGCAACGCACTATGGGTTAGGCAACGCACTATGAAGCAGACCGTAGCCATTGCAGCACGAGTTCAATCCCTGCTGCCGGCCAGGGAGGGGGACCCACATGGCACGGCAGACCTCTCCTGCTGTGCCCGCAGCTCCCCTCAGCAGTGTGCTTCAGTTGATCTGCCTGTTCTGCTTCCCACTCTCTGTGGTGAGTCCTCTCGCCCACCCACCCCCCCCCACACCTCTGGTCTGTACTCCAGTGCTTGTATGCATGAATAGATAAATCTTTAAAAAAAAAAAAAAAAGAAATATAATGTACCCAATGAGTCAAGGGTGATTTTTAACTCCTCCAGAATTGATAATGGACACTGACAACTCTGAAAGATCCATTTAGACTGCACTGTTTTACAGGTATCATAAAATAAGGCCAGTAAAGTTGACTAATTTCCATTAACAAATTAAGTCATCCTGATGTCAAATTCTACTACTTTCTGTAACACCAGGTGACAAAACTGGGATCTAAGCGCTCTTTGTTAAAACAAAGGACACAAGTAGCTCCTCAAAACATACTTGCGTGACTTTATTTCATCCAGTTCTTTTGTGAGTTTCTCATTTTTTTCCTGAGCCTCATGTAACCGGCGCTTCAGATCACCAATCTCCTCTTGGGCTTCAGATTTAATGTCATTTGCAATCACCACTGCGGTCTGGAGATCAGCTTGAAACTGTCGCCATTCTGCAGATTCTTCCTATATTAAAAAAACTAAAATTTTATTTCCAAAAGAGCAATAAAGGCTTATTTAAAAACAATAAAACATATTTATGATTAGCCTGCTATAATGCACTGTATTCACAAATGATGATTTTTTTTCAAAAATCCAAAGAATTGGTAGTGTCTATTTCTAACAGGTAATGAAATTAATATTAGTGAACTTACTTTGCAGCTGATCTGTCCACTGAGACATCAAGTACTCAAGGATGGTCAATAAGTATTAATTAATACAATGTGAAGTCTCCTTTTGGTATGTAAGTTTCAAAGTAAGTTTTATGAAAACAAAGAAAACATAGCGCTTTTCTGAAAATTCATCAAGGTAAAAAATGGTATGTGAACTGAAAGATTTCACAGTGAAGAACTATAAATATCCTGACATCAAAAACTAACAGGAAAAAGAAAAATCAAAAGTAAAGGAAAAGGAAGAGGAAGTCAGAAGAAAAACACTAAGCTCAATACCTAGGCAGACAAAATCACACAGAGAACTAAGGAAAAGTTGCTTCCCACAATCATGGAGGATGTAGGTTTGATGGACTGTGAAATCCTCCCCAGGGTGCCACCTTCAGGAGAGCCACAGGTAGGCCACTCCAAAGCAATTTCCTGACCTCATGAAGTAGCCTGAGAAACGGAGGCGGTACCCAAACTACAAGATCACTTAACCCTCTATATCATAATGACACTGCAGTTGAACAAGTTGATCAAATGCACTGAAGACTGAAAATAGCTCAGTTTGGGAAACTTCATAATTAAGAAAAAACTTTCTTTCCAAAATAGAATATTTGCTTTCTATGTCCACCTTTCTAACATTCTAACATTACCACTCATAACATTCTTCTACCCAGAATTTAGCACCAATACCAATTTGAGATGATGGCACATATGCTTTCTGCATCAGGCCAAGAAGAGCATGCTATATTATAACTGTATCTCAAGCTTAAGATAACTGATAACATGGTCAAATGATGACGTGCACTCAATTTTCATAAAATAATGTTTTCTAAAGAGGTAAATTTGAAGATTAATCCTACCCGAAGTCTCCTGTGTAGTGTCTTGATTTCTCTTTCCATATCGTGTTTTTGGTCCTGGAGTTTTTTCACTGTATCTGAAAAGATCACATAAATTTATTTATTTATTTTTTCCTCATTGAATTTTATTTTATAAATTTAAATATTTATTGTGAGAGCTGTGTTCAACATGAATGATACATAGAAAGTACTTAAATACAACATTCTAAAAAGGTCATCCTGCCTAAAGTTTTTTTATTTTTAATATTAAATTTTAAAAGAAGGAAGGAGTACTTAAGGTAAGTATTTAACCAACATTATTTCTAGTTTATCAAGTTTAAATCACTAAATTTTTGGATTACTTCCTTCCTCAGTGTCTTAATTCTGAAACAAAAAGCTAAGTAAAATCAATTGTTACTAACATACACACTGTTGGCTCATAACCAATCAAAACAACATTGACTACTATTAAACTGAACTTTTAATCTCAAAGGTTCTTAGTGTAAAGTATTCATGCAAATACAACTTTCTTCACACAATGTAGTAAGTTCCAGAAAATCAGTGAAATTTTTACAAACTTAATTACATAAAATCCTAGGAAGCTGCTATTTAATCTTATAGAAAGTCTTTTCACAAAATAAATAATTTATAAAGTAAATCAATACTCCTCAAATTATTTCTTACATTACATGAATTTTCTTCAACTTTTTCAGTTAATATTTATTGGGCACCATTAATATACAGAGAGCCATTCTAGACAGTGGGAATGCACATGTAGTAACAATCTTCCTTGAGTTGACATTATTAGCTTTCAAACTGAGACCAAGATGTATGCATGTGCTGATGACCTTTCTTAGATTGCTAATTATATTCCTCCTCTCAGTTCTATCAGAAACTTGCTCTGAAGAAACCTTTTCTTTTTGTGATGTCATGCTTGGAAATTCAATGTCAGTACATTTGTGATCTGATATTTTTATTTTTTTAAGGATTTATTTATTTATGCATACAATCACTGGGATATAGGCCAGAGGTGTAGGGGCGTGAGAGGATTCACCACAGAGCGCGGGGAGCAGAACAGGCAGATCAACTGAAGTACACTGCTGAGGGGAGCAGCGGGCACAGCAGGAGAGGTCTGCTGCACCATGTGGGTCTTTCACTTTTTTTGCTTTGGGGGGGTGAGATGTCTTGTAGTGTTTTACCTAGTTTCTCCTATATATTTTATGGTTTCAGGTCTTATGTTGAGATTTTTTTATCCATTTTGCCTTCATTTCTGTGCATGGTTGTGAGGTAGTGGTTCAGTTTCTTTCTTTTGCTTTATGGTGATCCAGTTTTTCCAGCACCATTTATGAACAAACTGTCCTTATTTCATTGCAAATTTGTTGCTCTTTTGTCAAGGATTAGTTGTCCATTTATGTGTGGCTTTATTTCTGGGCTTTGTATTCGATTTCATTGGTCTATGTGTCTGTTTTTGTTCCAGTACTACATTGTTTTAATTATTATGGCTTTACAGTATAATTAGAAGTTTAGGAGTGTGATACCTCCATTCTTTGTTGTCGTCAGGAAAGCTTTGGCTATTTGAGGTTTTTTGTGGCTCCATATGAATTTCATCAATATTTGTTCTATTTCTTTGAAGAATGTCATTGAGATTTTTATTGAAATAGCGTTGAATTTGTAAATTGCTTTTGGTAGGATGGTCATTTGAATAATGTTGATTTCCAATCCATGAGCAGGGGATGACCTTCCAATTCTTTGTGCCTTTTTCCATTTCTTCTACCAATGCTCTATAATGTTTTTGTAGAGGTCCTTCAATTCTTTGGTTAAGTTTATTCCTAAGCATTTGATTTCTTTTGTTTCAATTTATAAAAGGATGGTTTTCTTGCTTTCTTATTGTTCAAATTGATTGACTGTATATAGGAAGGCAACTGATTTTTCTGTGTTGATTTTGTATCCTGCTACTGTACTAAAACTGGTTGATTGTTAAGATTAGTATTTCTGTGGACTTTTCCGGGTTCTCTATGGATATTATCATATTGCCTGCAAATAGTGATAGTTTTACTTCTTCTTTCCCTATTTGGATTCCTTGTATGCCTTTCTCTTGTCTTATTGCTCTAGCTAGGACTTCTAGTATGATACTGAAAAGCAGTGGAAAGAGTGGATATTCTTGTCTTGTTCCTGATCTTAAAGGAAAGCTTTCAGCTTTTCACCACAGTGAATAATACTGGCTTTGGGTTTGTCTATGGCTTTTATCATGTTAAGGTAGTTCCTTCTATTCTGAGAATTTCAAGGGTCTTCATCATCAATGGATGCTGAATGTTGTTGAATGCTTTCTCAGCATCTATTGATATGACCATGTGGTTTTTATTTTTATTTTTTGTGATGTGTCAAGATTACATTAATTGGTTTTCAGATGTTGAACCATCCTTGTGGCCCCAGGATCAGTCCCACTTGATCATGATATATTATCCTTTTGATGCACTGTTGGGGTCTGTTAGTGAGGATTTTTTTTTTTTTTTTTTGAGGACTTTTGCATCAGTATTCATTAGGGAGATTGGCCTGTAGTCCTCTTTTCTTGTGTTGTCCTTGTCTGGCTTTGGTACTAGTGTAATGTCAGCTTCATAAAATCTATTTGGTAGTATTCCTTCTTTTTCAATTTTTTGGAAGAGCTTGTTAGGATAGGCCGTAATTCCTTTCTGAACATTTGGTAGAGTTCATTTGTGAAGCTGTCTGATCATAGGCTTTTGTTTTTGGGGAATGTTTTGATTACTGTTTCATTTCACTGCTTGTAACTGATCTGTTAGGTGTTCTATTTTTTCTTTATCTAGCTTTGGATGATTATATTATTCTACGAATTTGTTCATCTCTTCTAAATTGTTGAACGTTTGCATATAAATGTTCATAGTAATCTCTACTTATTCCTTTGATTTCAACTGAGTCTGTTGTAATTTTTCCTCTTTGGTTTATGACCCTATCTGTTTTTTCCCATTTATTCTTTGTGAGCCTGGCTATTTTGCTTATTTTTTCAAAGAACCAGCTTTTGGTATTGTTGATCTTTTGGATTTTTTTTTTTTTATCATTTCCTTTCTTTTACTGGTTTTTTTTTGGGGGGGGGTTGTTGTCCATTTTCTAGTTCTTTGAGATAGGAGATTAGGTTGGTTCTTTGAGTTCTTTCTTTATTGAAGTGAGCCTGTATTGCTGTATATTTTCCTCTTATTACCACTTTTGCTGAGTCCCATACGTTCTAGAAAATGGATGTATCCTCATTGTTGTTGTTGAACTAAAATTATTTTTAAGTTTCTTCTTTGATCTCCTCTTTAATCCAGTGGCCTTCCGGTAGTGTGGATTTCAATCTCTGTAATGTGGGAGGGCTCCTTGCTTTCTTTTCATGGTTTATTTTTAGTTTGATGCCTTTATGATTAGAGAAGATAATTGGAATGAATTTGATCTTAGTGTATCTGTTGATGTTTGTTTTGTGACCCAATATATGATTGTTTCTGGAGAATGTTCCAAGCGTACTTGACATGAAAGTGTATTCAGATTTTTTTGGATGCAGTGTCCTATAGGCATCTGTTCAGTCCATAAAGTCTAGGTCTTTATTTAGGGCTCTAGTATCTTTATCTTTTGTCTTGTTGATCTGTCCATTGGTGAGAGTGGGTTGTTGAAGTCTCCCACCATCTATGTATTTTCTCTAAATGTCTGTCTTCAGAAGTGATTATGATTGTCTTATATATTTTAGTGCTCCTTCATTTGGTGAGTATATACTGATGAGTATTATATCTTCCTTGCTCATAATGTAGTGACCATCTTTGTCTCTTTTTACCTTTTTTAGTTTAAAGTCTACTTCATGTAATTATAGCTGTTCCTGCCTTCTTTTTTTGGCCCATTTCCCTGTAGGATTGTTTTTCAACCTTTTACTTTTTTTTTTTAAGATTTATTTATTTATGCATACAAGAACTGGGGTGCAGATCGGAGGTATTGGGAGTGAGAAGATTCGCCAAAGACAGAACAGGAAACAGAACAGGCAGACTGACCAAGGTACACTGCTGAAGGGAACAGGGGGCGAGCCAGGAGAGGTCTGCTGTGCTATGTGGGTCCCCTCCCTGGCTGGGGATCAAACTGGTGCTGCCATGTCTGCAGTTTCACAGTGTGGTGCTTAGCTCCTTTCGCTACCAGGGAGGCCCCTCAACCTTTTACTTTTAATCTACGTTTATCTTTTGTAGTTAAATGTGTTTCTTGTAAACAGCAAAAGGGTGGATTTTCTCAACCCAGTCTGTTACTGTGAGTTTCTGTTTTGTCTGTCGTCTGTTTGTTTCTATTTTTTCTTCATAGAGGAAGGAGAGCTTTGCAGGTTATTCTTGGTTGGCATTTGTTGTCTTTGAATTTGTTGAATGTGTCACTCTAATCTCTTTTTGTCCATAGTGTTTCTTCAGAGAAGTCTGACATCAGCCTGATTAGTTTTCCTTTATAGATTATCTATTCCTTCCCACTTATCAACTTATCTTTTCCTTGTCTTGGACTCTTGAAAGCTTTACTATTATCTGTCTTGCTGTAGTTTTCCTGTCATTGTGGTAATTTGGTTTTCTTCATACTTGGGAAGTTCTCTTCTATTATGTTTTTGAACAGATTTTTGGTTCCTCGATCTCTCTCCTCACCTTCTGGGACTCCTATAACCCTTATATTTCCTTTCCTCATGGTGTCAGATAGTTCTCGAAGTGTTTATTCATTCTTCTTTTCTTCATACTTCTTTTCCCTTTCTTTTCTAGTTCTTTTTATTTCTGTATCTTCAAGAATACTGATTTGTTCTTTCATTTCAATTCTGTTTTGCTGCTCCTCCATTAATCTTTTAACGCTGGTGTTTCTTTAATTTCCTTCTTTAGGGACTCAAAATCATTCTTGTGATGAGTAACTATTTTTCTCATAGCGTTCTTTTCCTTTTTGTCTTTCAATTTTTTTATTCTGGCAGGCAGAGAAGTTCTTCCATGTCATTGTTTTTGAGTTCTGGTTGCTGATTCTCTTTTTGTGGTGTGCACTTCCTCTCTGGGCTTTCTTGGTTATTTGTATTTTTTCCTTCTCTCTGTTGTTTGTTTTTTAATTTGTTCTCTGTGTTGAGACACTTGGCTACTGGTTATCTGTGGGCATCTCTTTGGAGTGTTTCTTCTGGGATGTTAGGAACAGGTGGCAAGAACGAGTCCAGCACTGTTATGCCAGAACTCTTCAAGGGCAGTGATGCTGTTGGTATGCTGGTGGGTGCTGTCCCTGAAGATCCCCTCCCTTTGACTTCACTCAGCTCCATACTGGGATCTGGGGTCCCATAGGTTGTGCTTTCCTAGTGACTACAGATTACCTCAATGGCAGATCGCGCCCCACTTCAATACGGTTCCAAACCTCAGGCAGGCACCAGAGTATTGCAGCAGCTTTGCTCTGCACACCTTTCCCTACTGACCTTCGTTTCTAGGCCACCCTCTCTCAGATCCAGAGGGTGATTTTGGGGGTCCCTGACTTCCCCTAATGGCACGGGGGCTACTTTCCTGGTGTGGTGCCCACTGCTGAACTCAGTTCCAAAGCTCTGATAGGCGCCAGAGGTCTGCAGCAGCTTTGTTCTTCATGCACTTCCCTACTGACCCCCATTTCGGGGCCCTCCCTCTGTCAGATACAGAAGGTAATTGTGGGGGGTCTCTGACTTCCTATGATGGCACAGGAGCTGTGCTTTCCTGGTGTGGTGCCCACAGTTTACCTTGATGGCAGATCCTGCGCCCTAGTTCAGCTTAGTTCCAAAGCTCAGACAGGCACTGGAGGCCTGCATTAACTTTCTCCGCAAGCACTTCCCTACTCTAGTGGACATATTTAGATGGAATAAAACACAATGAAATATCTCCAAGGAACCTGACTTAAACTTTACAAATCATGTCTGTAATTTTCACTTTGTGTAACACAGGCTATTAAAATTAACAACAGACTTTTCCGACTTGGAAACAAAGGAGTTCATACTTAGGTTCTGGTTTTAAGCACTAGCCTAGCAAAACTGCCTTTCAGTCCAATTCATGTCCTACAAAAAAGGCAGTATTATTCTTCAGCCCTTGAGCCACTAAATGCAATTTCCTTCCTCTGAAAAATTTTCTGGTGTGAGGGACTGCCATCTACTGACTTCAACACAAAAACATTTAACATTAAACAGAAAAATATTATGATCTCATCTTTACATTACATAGTATAACTCATTTTTACAAACTTGTTTTTATTTTAGAAATTAGGTAAATAGCTATTGTTACTAAACCAATTTTGTTGAAAATAATTCTGGGCATGGCCCCACCCACTTAGTAATGGAGTTTATAATCCTTCAACACCAAGGACCTACTATTCCCAACAAATCAAGATGAACCAAGTCACCACTCTGGCTTCAGGTATACGTCCATCTTTCACACAGATGATACTAGGCACACACCACCATGATCATACTGACCTTTGGGAGTGTAAAATAATGAAAAGTTCATAAACAATCTTTCCTGGCCTCTGAACTGAAAAACATTGTTAGGGGTAATCACACCCCTGATGCTGAGTTTCTTACACCTGCACAAGCACCTGAAACTGACATCATGTGCAACTTTTAGAGTCAGGGAAAAAATAAGAGTAACCAATTAGTTAAAATACCGCCCCTCAGGGGCAGGAAGGAGAGGTGGGCAGTGTATTTAACCACCAGGCATAATTCTTGATATGGAAAGAACTTCAAATGACTTGTTTATTATTTTTAGTTTCCCTTTTTTAAAATAAAGTTTTATTTCACTCAAAGCCCTCAAAAAAAAGTTATATATGTTTTTTTTCCACAAGACTAATAAAGGTAACGCAAACTCACAATAAAAGCCTAGAAAATGAACTAGGGTAACAAAAAATTAGATTACCTATTAATTGCATAAGGCATATATCCTTTCAGATTTCAATGTGTCATGTTTAAAAGAAAATGGAATTACGCAATTTATACTGCTTCATGGGCCTTTCCAGTTAGTAGTACCAGCAGATACACACCCACATTTGGAGCACTCTTTTGATGGTCCTGTCAGCATTCAGTCAACTGGATACGTAATTTATTTCAACAACTTCCAATTAATAAACAATTAGAATGGTTTCAACAATTAGAATGGTTCCAAAAATTTTATAAGCACAATGAATATTTTTACGTTATTGTTCAGCTATTACTTAGTGATACATTTCTAAAAGTGGAAATGATGAAGGACCACTTGAAGCCATCAACAGGATCAGAGTCAATCCATGAGAAGATTCTAGCTCAAGAATGCACAAATTTTCTTTTTTGGGAAGTCTCCCAGTTATAGAATTTATTAAATACACTGAAATCAGTATTTTTAAAGGAAAACCATTATGCTTGGCTACCATAACAATGCAATACAGTATTTCAAGCTTGTTGTTATTTTAATTTTAAAAGTAGCACAAACACATGGCTCATAATCTGTTGCCCTTCAACTTGCTTTATTTCACCTATGGCATTTCTCTGTGCCTTGATGTGGGCCTGCATTGCCATATACTTACCCCTTAGTATTACTTTTGCTGTGTCACATAAGTTCTAGAAGGTTGTATCTTTACTGTCATTTGATTCAAGATATTTTTTGATTTCTTCATTAACCCAATAACTCATTAGTATTGTTATAAAGTCCCCACATATTAGATATTTAACCTGTTTTCTCTTTGTCACTGACTTAGAGTTTAACAACTTTATGGAAAGAAAAGACAATTGGTATGATTTCCATCTTCATGAATCTGCTGCTACTTGATTTGTGACACAACATGTGGTCAATCTTTAAGACTGTCCCACGTGCACTTAAAAAAAAAAGTACTCAGCCTTTTTTTTTTTGTTTTTGTGGGGAGCGGAGGGGAGCACAATGTTCTATAACATTGTGATCTCATTTTTCATTGAAGGCTATTGTGTCCATATTTACTTTCTGTCTAGTTGAGCTGTCCACTGGTGAAAACAGGGTGTTGAACTCTCCCATTACAAATGTGTTTGCCCCAATGTTTATTTTCAAATTTTATAGTAATTTCCTTGTATATATAATAGTCTCTCATTTAGTAAGTATATGGTGGTGAATGTTATGTCTTCCTGATGTATTATTCTCATAATCATTATATAATGTCCAAACCTGGCTTTTGTTACATTTTTTTAGCTTGAAGTCTGTTTGATATAAGTATAGCTGTCCTTGCCTTCCTTTGAGTCTTATTCACTTATAAGATTATTTTCTAGCCCTCTATTCTGGGTCTATGTTTATCTTTGAAATTCAGGCATGTTTCTGGGAGACAGCAGAATGTTGGATTCTGTTTCCTAATCTAATCAGACACACTGCCTTTTAATTGGTGAATTCAGTCTTCTGACATGTAGAGTAATTACTGATATGTTAAAGTCAGTGCTGCCATTCTGTCTTTAATTATGTGGTTCTGTTTCCTTGTTCAGTTTTTTGTAAATATTCCTCTCTTCAGTTTAGATATGAGAGCTCTTTTCAACATTTCTTGGGTAGGGTGAGTCTAGTGTTTGCAAACTCCTTCAGCTTCTGTTCTTCTGACAAGAAGATAGAGTATTCTTGGTTGGCAGTTTTTAATCTTTAAGTACTTTGATCATGTCATTCCATTCTCTCCTTGTCTGTAATGTTTCTTCAGATGAAGTCCAGTGTGTTAGTCTAATCAGAATTCCTTTGTAGTTCATCTGTTTCTTCCCCCTAGCCAGCTTTAATATGCTTTATCTTGAACTCTTGGGAGTTTCAGTCTGTTGTTTCTTGGTGTAGGTCTCATTTTGTTTAGGTATCCTCTCGTACTTTTAGGTTCATGGATTTATTATATATTTAGTTCTTTCTCCAGGTTTGGTAAATTTTCCTCCCTTTTTTTTTTTTTAAAAAAAAAGATACATTTATTTATGCATGCAAGAGCTGTGGTACAGGCCAGAGACCTGGGAGGTGAGAGGATTCACAAGAGACAGAGCAGGGAGCAGAACAGGAAGAGCTACTGAAATATACTGCTCAGGGGAGCAGTAGGCGAGGTAGGAGGTCTGCTGTGCCATGTGGGTCCCCTCCCTGGCCGGGAATCGAACACACGCTGCTGTGCCGCAGATGCTTCACAGTGGAGCACTCACCCGCTACGCCACCAGGGAGGCCCTTCTCTACTACTTCTTTAAGTATATTCTCTGTTGCCTTCTCTCTCTCCCTGACTCTAAGATACACATTATTCTCATGGGGCCTTCCCTCATGGAGTTGGATCATTCTCGTGTTTCTTCATATTTACCCCTTTATATTTCTCTTTCTTCACTTACCTGATCTCTTTGGGTATTCTCATCTTCAAGGTCACTGATTTGATCTTCCATTTGGTCTATTCTACTTCCATCATTTTCTCTAGATTTTTTCACTTCTCTAGTGATTTTACATCCTGTACCTCAATTATCTTATTATTTAAAGCTTCAGTTTCGACCTTCTGTTCATTAATTTTATTCTCAGAACATCCATTTGTTTTTCTGAATTTTCTTAAACATTCTTTATCAGTTGTCCTGTGTTTTCTCTGCATCTCTGAATTTATCATGGCAACACTGAATTTTGTATCTCACAGAATAAACAGACCTTCCACATCTTTGTGATTGGGTTCTGGAGATTTGTTCTCTTTCTGCGATGTATTATTCCTCTGAGGATTCAGGGTGCCATCTGTTATCTTTTCTGTTTCCCCATTATTTGCTTTTGAGGCTATACTGTTGGTGGGGATTCCAACAGGCATGGCCACACCATGCCCCTCCACATGCTGGCCTGGGGGTTAACAGGCCTGTATTCTTGATACCTACCCATCAACATCACTTGGCTGGATTGGTGATAAAGTGATTAACCATTTCTTTGGGCTCAGCTGAGCTGCTTCTTTCTGTTGTTTAATTTTTCTACTTTATTAAGATATTAAAATGCCCAACAAGGGCCTCCCTGGTGGCGCAGTGGTTTAAGCAATGCACTATGAAGCAAATCACAGCCACTGCAGCACAAGTTTGATCCCTGTCGCTGGCCAGGGAGGGGACCCACATGGCACCACAGACCTCTCCTGCCTTGCCCGCTGCTCCTCTCAGCAGTGTGTTTCAAGTCGATCTGCCTGTTCTGCTCCCCACTCTGTCTCTGGTGAATCCTCTCACCACTCTGGACTCTGGCCTGTACCCCAGCTCTTGTATGTATAAATAAATCTTTAAAAAAAAGAAAATACCCAACAAGACCTGGTTGCCTTTCCTACTTATAAAAGACAAGAACAATTAATACTAGAGACTTCTGTATGTTTCTCAACAACAGTAAAAGTCATTTGTATACACATTACCTCTTTCCCTTGCTATAACAACAGGTTAAAGGGTCTGCTGATAACACATGCCTGAAGAGGGGCTCCCTCCAAGATGTACAAAAGGGGAAATGGCAGCTTGAACCAAGGTAACAGATGTGAGAAGCTATTTCATAGTGATCCCATCCTTTATACCAACACCTCAGTGAAAATATCATGACAGTTGTGTACCAGCCTCAAATCTAAACTGAAATTGAACAATAAATGTAGTGCTGAGTAGGGATTATAATTGAAATGGGGTCACAAGCCAAGAGTTGTTCTCTCTGCCTTTTAAATATGCAGCCTTTCCTTGTGATGTTTGTTTCTACTGTTAAGTTTCAGGTGCTTCAAACTCTGGTTATTGACAGTATTTAGTTATTGTCTCAATTTTGGCCTTGAATAGGGAAAAGGCAGGTCTTTCATGTACCACAGTCACAGGCTACAAATAATAGGCTTTTCTATAATGAGACACAGGTAATTCAACCTAGCTCTCCTTGCCTGTTCTGGCTCCAACTGTCCTTGTTTGGGAGCTACAGATGCCACATACTAATCAGTACTCTGTACCTTGACTCCTAAACTCTGTGCACTCCCCTCTCTAGTACTGAGCTCAGGTTTTAAAGTTCTCAGTGTGGGTGTATTTCCTTGAAGTAATAACAGCAGAGACACTTTGGATGGCAGTTACACCTCTGTTTATGAGTTGTACTGCCATCTCACTCATGGGTTGCATAGCCCCAGTACTGCTCAAAGCAGTTTAATTATGGTTTTTCCAACCCCTTCCCACTCTGCTATCACACCTGGTATATGCCACAGTAATGTGTTTATCTTTCCAGGCTCATTGTCTTGTTTCAGTTGTGATTTGGTTGAAATATGCAGAGGAGGTGAGCCCAGTGTCTTCACTTACCTTGTTGAACTCCTTCAACCATATCTTAACAGGAAATTCTGATAGCATTTACTGAGTTTTTATATCAGGGCTTTCTGGATTCAAGTACTAAATGCTAAATCCAAGTATTACTGAGAAGTATTGAAGGTCAAATCTAAGCTAGATGCTGAGGCTATCTGAAAGGTCTTTGGGACTCTAGTTACATGTGTTAGACACATTCCACCCCCCGCCCCCCATCTCCTCTCTCTGCCCTGCAGACTAGATTGGGGGTAGTGACTGAGCTTCAAGTTCCCTGGCTCTTCTAAATTTCTAATTTTCTGCTTAAATAACCCAGGATAATTTCCATGTTAACTATTAAAATATTTCAATTCTAAAATACCTACTGGCAATGAGTTGTAAAAGTTCGTACCAGGAATTCTTATTATCTAGCATTTTTCTAACTATTACCACAATTACCACAAGGTGTCACTCTTTCCATGGTTAAATCAATCTTAAAAGGAAAAAGTATTAGCAACATTAAATGAATATGAACTGAACCTCCAAGTTAATCTGAGCAATTTTAAAACCTCTTACATTTAAAAAAATAAAATTAGATAAATTTCTCAGTTCAGGAACAAAGAAAACAAAGCAGATACAACCACTATACTGAAAAGTTTTTTTGGAACTTTAGATGGAAAGTTCACCTTTAGAATAACTACTATCGCTGAGAGATGAAGTCTCACAGTCACTACTTCACTCTCTAGACGCTTGGAAATGTTTCAAATAACCCTGAAGTCAATCTAAAGATGCTAACCAGAGCTCCAAACTGACACAAAACATGTTTAGGGCTTCTGCAAGCCCACTCCTCTAGTAATAGTACAAATCTCTCCACCTCTCCACTCATAGCACATGAGATCTAGCTCTGTGCTATTACCTGCCTACCAACCCTCTATCAAGAAATAATAAACTGTTAAGGGTCAAAGGAGCATATCATGAAAAAGTTTAGAAAGCTTTAATAAAAGTATCAAAAAAGCTTACTGCCCCCAATCTCCTTGTCTACATATGGCATCATTAAAACTTGTTAACATTTGAAGAGTGTGAATGAAGAATATTTAAGAATTTTTAAAATGTGTTATTTGGAATAACTTCAAACTTACAAAAAGCTGCAAAAGGTAACAGAAAGCATATCCATGAGCCCTTTGACTCTGATTTTCCTAGTGTTAGCAGTCACCCACTTATTTTTTTCATTTACTGTCTTCTATCCCTCTCTCTGTCTTCCTTCTATGCCTATCTCTCATCCATCCATCATCCCTAATTTTTTTCCTGAATCATGTGAGAATACATATCATGTTCCTTTACCCCATCATATCCATTCTGTGGTTCCTAATAGGATCATTCACTTACATAAACACTGTATAGTCTTCAACATCATAAATTTATACTATGAAGTTTATCTAACCCATCATTACATTTACATACAATTTTACCACATTATCCTTTAAACCATTTCCCCCTTATAATATTGAACCCAAATGCACAGGTATTACATTTAACTAGCATGTCTCCTTAATCTCCTTTAATCTGGAGCTTTTCCACAGCCTTTGTTTTTTATGACACTGGCATTTTTGAGGAATCACTCTTGTATTGTAGTAAAATAGTTCTTGACTTTTACTGTCTGGTGCTTCTACACTGTAAGTTTATGCCTCAGCCTGAATACAACCTAGCTGTGTCCAGTATCTGTGTGCTTTTGTTACCGGGCTGCAGCCAGCAGGAGGAGTGGTCTCTGGCTCCCCTGCAAGTTAGTGTGGCAGTCCTTCCTCAGAAAACTTTTATGGAGCAGTATGCTGCCTGGATTGTGGAATGGACCAATTGGGTATGAGATATGGGTTGATTGATACCAGGACTCCGCCTCTCACCACAAGTTAGTATTAGCAGAGCCCCTCTTATAAATTACACGTCCTGAATTCTGGAACAGGCCAAAATAGACCAATCAGGTGAAGGATTGGAAAATGGACCAATCAGACTTGGGCGGGGGGGGGGGGGGCCGTGAAAGNGGGGGGGGGGGGGGGGGGGGGGCCTTGAAAGTGAATATAAGGCAGGGTCGAAGGGAGCATAGGGATAGGGAGCTGACGGGGATTCAGAGCGACCTGGAGGAGCAGATGGAGAAGCAGCAACCCAGAGGAAGAAGGGGTCCGAAGAAGCAGCAGAGGAAGAAGAGCTCCTGCAGAGGAAGAGGAGAAGATGGTTCCAGCGTTCGAAGAAAGGAAGGAAGCCTCTAGCAGCTGCCCTCTGAGGAGGGGAGAGAGACTGAACGACTTTGTAGAGACTGGGACTCAGTCCTGTCTGTGACACTGACTGGAGGGAGGACCAAAGGCCCTGGGCCTGGTGTCTTAAAGAGCTGTTTGTTGGTGGTATAAACCAACAACTCACAAGAGCTGTGACACTGGAACACCGCCTCTGTAGGCCCGTAGTGGTCACTGCTACTGGACAGTGCTGCCTAGAACTGGTGACCAGTGACTGCCAACACTGACGCTGTGTAGATGAAGCAGCCAGCCTCTTGTGGATACGTAAGCGTTCTTGTTTCTCCCGTTTGTAAATAAACCCCATGGTTGTTGTTCCTGTAGCCTGAGGTCCCTTGCAATTGTGCACGCGGGTGAGAACTCATAGACAGTGACCTGTATCGGGCACTGTCTTTTGATAGGCGATAGCCCCTGTTGCTATAGCCCTTGATTCTGGTTTGTGGCCTTTTGGGGCTTTTTGGGGGCTCTCTGGCCTCGGAGCCTCCTTTGCCCCTGTCTCAGTCAGAGCCTCCTCCGTCTCGTTTCACTTTTATTACTTACATGATCACCCAAAGTGTTACACAAATTTTCTACTGTGTAATCTGAATGTTTCTTTGTCTTCACTTGCAATATAATAACTAGTCTGAGAGGACATGTTAAGATCATACAAATACTATGTTCCTTATGAAACCTTCTATACAGAAATGATGAGTACTATTTTTGCAGTTTTCTAAATCTATAATAATTACAAAATAAAGAGTTAAAAACTTATTTTAAAAAGAAACCCAGAAACTGAAAATCTGAATTTCAATCTACAAGATCATAAAATCACCATGGTAAGAAAATAATCAGACAAAAACCTGTGTGTAAGACATAAAATTAGACAGGACCATTATTTTTCTGTCTTGGTATACTTGCGACCACTAGAAGTAGATCATAAATGGCTCTTCTTAGTATTTAGAAAACAATAACCACCAAGATTTTTGTTTAAATGATTTTCCATATTTAGGCACAGCTTTAGAGTAATGCATCAACTTCAGAGGTCCTCCTTGAGTACATAAAACAGTAGTTGAAGACCACTGACTAAAGTATGAATCACTATTACAAGAATATTCTGCTAATCAACTGTGCTACTCCCTTTGAATTACTTGTATCTTTCCTACTACATACAAACTATTTAACACATGTTAAAAAGGGTAGGACAAAAAAAGTATGAAAAATTTTGCCTTACTTACTCTCTAAATCAGAAATGATGAGGTTGTCATGAAGCTTTACAGCTCGATGTTGTTCTACTTCGTCTTCAAGTTCAAAGATGGTTTCTTTCATGTCACTTCTTTCTGTTTCTTTTTCTTCCAGCTCTGATCTTAATTTTTCTAATGTCATATTCAAATCTTCTATTTGTTTCTTAGCTTCTTCTTGGAAGGCTCGGTATTCATCTTCGACCTATATAAAATTGATGGTGCAGAATAGAAAAATAAAAGTTGTTCTAAGATAAACTTTAGAATTGAGGTACAATGGTTTCAAATGGAAATTGAGTTCTTATGCATGAAATAAAACAACCTCTGTGTTAACTGTTTAAAAGTATGAAAAAAACTTTACAGTAATATAGGCCTTCATACTTAAATTATTGCCATAACAGCACTGAATGAAATTAATTTGACAAATGACTGAACTTAACCTGATTATTTGTAAAGAAATTTTAGAAATTTTCCCTTTCAAAGTTTAAAGTGAAAGCATACACTTGATTTAATGATTAATATGCTCTCCAACAAAAATGAATGCTGATTTGTCAGTTTCACTATCAAATTAAAAACAGAAACATAAAATCTCAAATATTGTCACTGCAAGTAGTCAGTTATACTGCTTCTCTCAATGTACATGCACCAACAAACAATGTATCTCTGCAAACCTATGAGTGATTACTACTAAGTATATTAACGTTTAAGTTATTCACATTTTGGTCAAATATATACTTCTTTTCCAAAAGTACTCTATCCAAAAATATTTTTTAATTTAAAATCCAGTGGACTAAAATAAAAAATTAAACATGAGCTAGAATGATTAGGCAACTTATGCAAAAAAAAAAAAAAAAAAAAAACCACCAACCATGTGGGGCACAAACNGGCAACTTATGAAAAAAAAAAAAAAAAAAAAAAACCACCAACCATGTGGGGCACAGACTCCTAGACCATGTCAGCAGCCCAGGGCTGCAGCTCCAAGTGAACCCTCACCATTATGCTGAGAGGAGACAATGAGAGGTCACTCACCCCTAGGGTCCCTGCCAGCAACAGACCATATAGACCTTTAAGAAACAGGAGCCTCCACACTCTGAAAGTATTTAAAATTCATGACAGAAGTAAATTTGAAAAACCTCAACCTCGGCAGGATGAGATGGTAGATGTCACTCATCCCTCAGGAGGGAATCCTAATTCTTCATTTTATGTCAAAGTACATTAAGGATAAGGATGTAAAAACTGCATGACACACTCCACTAGGTAGACCCAGAAATAGAGAATAATCCTGCTGTTAGTTATTATAACTCTAGCTCTACCTTCTCATAGGATAATAGCAATAAGTTTTCAGTGACTGAGAGCAACATTACAAGAATACTTTCCACTCTATTCCCTCAAAAGAAAACCATTCACAATTTTTATCTTAAATAGAAGGCAGTGACACACCACACAATTGATCCTCGCTCTCAGTAAGCATGCCACATATTGCAGCTACATGAAGGAGATCCAGAACATTTTATACAATTAGCCAATACCTTAGCAATGGTGTCTTGTAATCGATTGGCATCATTTCGGGTGTGAGCCAGATCTTCTTGCAGGCTACTTGCCAAAGTCTCTGCTTTTTCTTTGTCCAGCCTGACACTCTCTAGGAGATCCTGAATGTCAGACTTGTCCCCAGAGTTATGGATTGAGTACAGCTCCGCCACTTTCTGCTTTTCGTTTTCCAGCTGGGCCTTCAGGCGATTCATTTCTATCTGGTCACTGGCCACTGTGGCTTTGTACTCTTCCAATGTGGCTGCCAAGGCTGCTTTGTTCTTCTGCTCAGACTCAATTATGCGCTCCATGTGGTGATTGCGTTCTTTCAGAGCTCCTATCATTTCCTGAGCTTCCTTATTGTCTTGCTCTGCCATTTTCAAAGTATTACTTAAATGCTGTTGAACACCAAGAAGCTGCTCTCGTTCAAAACGGGCATTCTCAGCTAGATCCATGTAACGTTGTTCTAATTCCAAATAACGTCCACTTTTTACATCTTCATCTATAACATAAGAAATGTGATGCTCATCTAAAAGGGAGCGGAAATATTCAATCTGTCTGCTAAAGTGTTCCAACTTATCACTTTGCTGACATAAAGATTCCATGAGAATAACCTTCTCTTCTCCAAGTCTTTCATTTTCACTATTCAGTTCTTGGGTAATCTGTTGCAAATCAGCTAGCTCTTGCAGAGTTGCCTGAAGTTCCTCACTTGTACTGTGCTGGTTCTCTTCCATCTGGTGTATCCGTTCCGTCAAGCAAGCAACAGACACTTCACTGGCATTCCCACTACTTCCCTTTCGAGAGCGCTCGATGCTGGGAATGCCTTCTGATTCTGAGGATGATGGTGCATCAAGGGCATCATCACTTGACGTGAGGGGCTGGTACACCTCACTGCACTCACTGTCCAGATTGTCCATAGAGTTACTGTGTTGGTGGTCCATGAGAGTGTTTTCATCCTGACTCAGGAGATCCTCCACTGACCCAGGGGCTGAGCCTTCCACTGAAGAAGTCAGAGTACCCCCTCCATCACTCTGGTTACCAGGGATGATTTCTGGGCTCAGGGACTGATAGCCAAACAGTTTTTCAGAATTGTCTAACCTCTGCTCTAGGGAAAAACCCAATGCATTCAACCTGTCCTTTAACATTCTGTTTTCATTTTTCAGCTGGTTGAGTTCTTCACGGATGGCAGTATTCTGTTCCTGTAGCTGCAGTAAAGTTGACTCCACATCCGTTGGCTGGTGGGTGATAATAGCTTCCTTCTCCTCAGATTTCTCATCACCCTCAGAATGATCCTCATTGATGCCCAGCTGAGCACGCATGTCTCGAAGTTCATTTCTTAAATGTAAAATTTCCACATCTTTAGTTTTTGCCAGTGTGAGGAGATCTTTTACCTTGGCTTCCAAAGCGGCCTTGTCACTGATCTGATTGTCTGACTTGGATTTACTCATACGAACATCACATTCCATAGCAGTGCGGCTGCGGGAACGCTTAGCCAGTGCCATGTCATTAGCTCCCTGACCTACAGAAGGTAGTTTTTTGCTCTGGTTTAGTCGGGTACGTTCACGCAGTCTTTCTCTAGTAGAACTGGATTCTTTATTACCTGTAGAAGTGCTCCGTTTGGTTGAAGAACTTGAGCCTATATATTTATAACAAGAAATTCAAGGCAAAAGTATTAGCAACAAAAAGACACAATTTATATCTTAAGTCTAGTAAGATGAAATCTAGGGATTTACACACATTGATTCAGACCCATATTAACGTTGCCTTATAGTCAGTCTAGTTACTATAAAATTCAGTTTCCTCATATTTTGACTATCAGTGAAAAAGTTATATGCTGAACTGTATACACACTTTAAAAGGGTAAATTTCATGGAACATCAATTACATCTCAATAAAGGTGTTAAATTTTTTAGAAGTTAGATACATTAACTTGAATACTAAACCATAGTTCTAAACAGGTGGGCCAGTAGCATAATACATCAGGACAAAGTAAATGAATGCTCTATAAAGTCTAATTAGACATGATTAGAATTGTCCAGTCAGTGGTAAAGAAATGCAGAAACAGATGGTCAGAGAATATTATAGATAAACAAGAAGGGAAAGGCAGTCTCTAAACAAACTAAAAATCTAAGTTAAAATAAACACACAAAAAAATTATAAAGGTAAATGCAAAAAAAAAATGTGTGTGGCAGAATGTCACACAAATAACAATAATTGTAATAATAATACAATAATAGTTAACATTTTTACCGTCCATACACATTACTATTTCACATACATTACACAAGCCTCATCAAAATTCAGGTAGGTGCTATTATCATCTTGTTTAGCAGCTGAAGAAATTCATGCAGGATGTTAAATAACTTGCCAACATCTCAAAGTAGTTAAATGAATGAGCCAAGATTTAAACCCAGGCAACCTGGCTCCAGAATCTGTACCTTAAAATGTCAGGAAATAATGCATTAATGCTAAAAATGATACCCTAACCTAATATGCTGCACAAATCACAATATCCCTAAACTTCTACACCTTTAAACCTATAAAAATAAATTAGCATGGTTATTTAATATAAAAAGAAAAGGGATGTTTGGTTAAAGAAAGTTAAGAAATAATTAGAGCATATTTTACATTGAAAAATAAGATCCAGGGGCCTCCCTGGTGGCGCAAGGGGTTGAGCGCTGCACTGTGGTACTTCTGCAGCCACTGCAGCGTGAGTTCGATCCCTGACCAGGGAGGGGACCCACATGGCGCAGCAGACCGCTCCTGCCTCACCCTCAGCAGTGTACTTCAGAACATCTGCTTATTCTGCTCCCCATTCTGTCTCTGGTGAATTATCCCACCCCCTACAACCCACCCCTGGGCAGGTGGTATTGGTCAGTAAGAAAACAAGCTTGGAAACATGTGCAATTTCTCCCAGTAAATTCTAAAGGCTGAAATATGAAGAGATGCAGATGGTATTATAGTATTTAATGTTCTTCTCAGTTCATAAGCTGGAGTGTTTAATGTAGCAGGGGCCCCAGGCTCAAGAGTAAAAGGTCCAGCCCTTGCTCCTCCATGAGTTTTATAGCCTAATACAAAACAGTCACCCAACAAACACTTACTGAGCAAAATGAATGCATGGCTTGGGCAAGTTACTTAAGCTTTTAAAGCATAGCTTTCTCATCGTTAAAAAAAATTTTTTTTTAAGTCTTAGACTCATTTTAAATTCTACCACAGAGGAGGATTACTATAGGGAGCAAAAAGTAAAATAATGCCTGGAAAGCACAAAGTAAGTATCCCTCCTAGTAATCACACCAAAGTGCTATTATAATTTACAATGGGGTGTGATGTGGGAGGGAAGGATAATTCCACAAAGCAGGAGAGAAAACAGTAATATGGAGTAGGAAAAAGCTACAAAAAGGGCTAACAGACTACAACAGGATGATAAAAGTCTGCTGTAATTTTTGCCAGTTTGCTTTCATATGCTTTATTACAAACTCTGACCTTATGTTTACTAGACATTTTAAGGAATTTTTTATCTATAAGTCTAAGAAGTAAAATACAGCATTACTCCTTGAACTGTAAGATGAGTTAAATTATGGACACCATCAGATCGAAAAACAAATCACTGCTAAAGAATGATAGAATTAGAATGAATGACTCTAAGCATTTATCAACAGGTGCTGCTAAATCATGGAAAGAGACAACCAGAACGGACTGCCGTATGATAGATGGGTAACTACCCCCTATGAAGAAGTGCTGGGGGGAATATGAACCTGAATCTGTCCCAGCAGAGAGCTACAGCCAATGGCATCTATAGCAAACAAAAACAAGGGAACATATTCAAGAATATCATGGAGAAATAACATCAAAATTCAGGTCATAACAAACTGTAAGTTAAGCAACCATCCCTATAAAAATCAAATTGCAAAGAAGAAAGAAAACTTAAACATATCACCAGTTAGTATATATGGACCTTAAAGTGAATCCTGATCAAACATGTATACATCAAATAAATGTAGTATTTACTCGTTGTAAGACAGTAAGAAATTTAATTACTTACTGCATAATTTATGATTTAAAGAATGAGCATTAATTCTTTTAAGGACTGATAATGGCATTGTGATTATATTTTTAAAAGAATACTTATCTTTCAAAAGACAAGGAAACATTTGTGAATGAAATCAAATGATGCCTGGAATTTGCTTCAAAATAATAAATGGTTGACCAAGGTCAGAAGTGTCAAGGAGTTAAGACTGACCAGCAGCTAATACAGCAACGAATACATGGGGCTGAAATACCAATCAGTCAATTTCTGTACCATGTTTGACATTTTTTATATCTAGATGCAACCTCCCAAACACTTATTTAAACGAAAAAAACCCTTAAACTGAACACCACTCATACCTGTGCCAATCTTTGATTTGTTCTCCATGGTGTTCATGGCAAGGGGAGATGTTGCTGAAGGGCAGGTGCTTTTCTTTCCTTTAACACCATTAGTCACTGTCACCCCTCCAGCCATTCCAGCTAAAAGGTCATCGCTGCTCTTGGTCTGGAAGCAACAGAAAATAAAAATAAGTTTAACTAGATAAGCCAAGATTAAATGATATTTTAAGACTAAAATAAAGCTCTTGACTTTTCTATGGCGTTTAAGAGCTCCACAAAGATTAATGGACAGCTACCTGCTAGTACAGCACACTATTCTACAAACAGAACCTCTTTACTAACTTATGAACATTCATACACTTCTTTTTAAAATACAAAATTTATGTACATAATCAAAGATTTTATGGGAACATGCTGTGTGCCCACATGTGTCAGATTCAGCAAGGGATCAGTGAAGATACAAACATTCTCCTTGTTACTCTTTCATCTAGAATGTGACTTATGAACAGGGATCATTTCAGGGCACCGCAATGATAAATCAATATAAAATAGTCAATTTTGTGAATCAAAAACCTCTAAATCAGCAGTTACAGTCCTCCTTTCAATGCATCCCTCATCTATTCATTAGTAAAACTCTATAAAGTCACAGGAAATGCCATCTTACAACTTCTAGAGAATCAGAAACAATCTCACATACATGTGGAATACACAGACACAAAAAGCAGCTGAACCTTACATATATATGGAATATATATTCATATATATGTGTATATACATATATGGAGTATATATATACATACACACATGGAACGTAGCTGAATAAACTTTAGTATATCCATACAATGAAGTAATAAACAGCTATTAAAAAAAGAATGAAAAAGATTACTATAAATTGGTTTGGGGAGATTTTTAGAATACATTAAGTAAAAAAAATACAAGGTGCAAAAGTGTATCTATGTCAACTTTTATATAAAAAAGGGGAAATAAAAATACACATATATATCTGCTCATTTATACAAAAATGAACACAGGAATAATAAACAAAAAACAAATTTGATTATTTACTACCAAGGGGGTAAGGTGGGGACAAAGTAAGAAAGAATGGGGAAAAGGAGGGACATATCTGAACACCTCTTCCTATAGAGTTCTGACTTACAGAACCATGGGACTGCTTCACATACTCAAATAAAATAAATGAAGTTGGGGGAACCTTAAAATGGAATACAACAGGAGCAAATTGAGCCAATTATATTTCAAATGAATAGTATAATCACAAGGAGTAGCTTATACTAACCACAAGTGCCCTCTTTTCCACCTAAGGCCTCTGCACCTGTGGGTGCTAGGCCCCTCTGTGCACCTCTATGTGTGAAAGATTCTGACCAGGTAATCCCGCATGACTGCCTCGGAACAATGGCCCACATCACAGGTGGCTGGGGATGCCTAGGTAGCCTTTGACTGTGTGGTCAGAGTCCAAGGCAGTCTGGGATTACCTCAAAATTATACTGAGCACCTGCACAGAAAGTACTCCCTACATACATGGTCAACATGTCCTTCCCTGTTCCCCATAGAATTATCACCTTTGATCCCTTTGAAGTCCTGTTCCCCAGAAGACGAATGCCCTTCGTCTCCCTGGACCCCGCTTCTCCAACTACTGTCATGGGATCATGCTTGTGTATTATTGCTAGTAAATAGCAAGAGTCTTGCCTTGCAAACCTGCTCCATGACTCATCCCCAGAGTGTCCCCAGGGACGTGCTGGCACGTTCCCAACCCAACAAAGGGGTTAAAGGATCCCTCCAAATCTTTCAACATAGTTATTTTGACCAGGTCTTCAAAATCTCATGTAAAAACAAAAAGTATAAATATATACTGAACTCTAGCTGCTAGATTTATTTTTTGCCTTAGTATGGGTGAACAATTCTTTAACTACTTTCTGCATATTCTAGAATTGAAAAATAAGAAAAAATATTTAAATAATGAAAGTCAGATTTCTGACTGTTGAGAAAAGGGTAATTATAATTATGCAAAGTAGAGTGGTTATTATGAAGCTTGTGTGTTAACTGGAGTTGAAATTCAGTGTCAACTCATTGTTTCTAAAATATATGGACAAAAAACAGAGAAAGTGTGTGTGTGTGTGTGTGTGTGTGATTGAGAGAGAGAGAATGCATATTTTCTATGTATCCAATAAGAGGGCTTAGAAATAATATACTCAAAAGGAATAAACACAATAAAATCCCAGGTAGTTTGAGTTCCATCCTCCACTGGAAGGAACAAGGACTTCTTGGGGGTGGGGGGAAAATGCTGACCCCGGGGCTCAGGCTTGAAAAGTAGAAAACTTATGATCTCAGAAATTAAGGAACTGCTCAAATAATAACAGAAAGGAGTCAAGAAAGAATCAGTTTGAAGACATTCCCACTGGCCAAGTCAGGGACAATTTGCATATCAAAATAAATTATGCTAACAATTTACAGCCAAATGAAAGTGAATCCATGCACCTACACTAATATACATGAATATATAAAATGGGGGAAGAGAGTAAAAACTCTTCATCATATGCCAACTAATAATGAAAAGGGATATGAGAATTAGAAAACTACCATTAGGCAAAAATCATAATTGATTCTGGGGGGGGGGACCACCAAAATTTTTAAGACTAGAGTGAAAGCCTGAAGAGAATAAAAGTACTTACAAAAGAGTCTCAAAAGTATCTTCAACATGATACTGATTATAAAAGGAACATTATAATCCAATAGTGGAAAAAACTGTCAAATACCATCTTAATCATATCAGCTGACTTCATCAGGAATGGAACAGATTGAGATGTCTCTGGAAACACTTCACCAAGGGTAGACAGACTCTAACAGACTCCTGCTAAAATGTGTAACCTGAACCTAATCCCAAGAAAACTGACAAGTCCAAATTTGAAAGACAATCTACCAAATAACTGGCCTACACTCTTTAGTAGTGTCAAGGTCATAAAAGACAGAAACTGAGGAGCTAGTCCAAATTTAGAGAATGAAGAACAAAACTAAATGTGACCTTGGACTGATCTCTGGACCGGGAAAATTTTTTCTTTTTTGCTAAAATGGACATCAATAGCACAATTAGTAAAATATAAGTAGTCTACAGAATACACAGTAGCATTATAGCAATGTTAATTTCCAGATTTTGTAATTACACTATTGTCATGCGAGAACATGCTTGTGTTTTAAGAAATACACCCTGAAATATTCAGCAGTGAAGAAGCATTATACCTACAACTTAAACAGTGTAAGAAAAAAAATTACACACCCACACAATGCCATGACATTTGCACTTATGTGGGTGTCTACACAAGCAGGTGAGTATGTATGTGTGCTGTCCAAATGATGAAATGTCAATGCTTCATTCATCTGGTTATTCACTGATGCACCATCACAGTTACAGGAACTCAAGTTGTGAGAGCTGTCTATACGCTAGAGAAGCACAATGAAAAACAAAAGCATAGAAAAATAAAATAATATTTAAGTGGAGTCTCCAAACCTTTATATTTTTTCCATGAATTTCCTATTCATTCTCACTATTTTCTTATTTCCTTCTGTGTCTTTTTATATTAACTTCAATGACTCTTTTCTTCTCCTCTCCTCTCTACTCCTTTCTCTCTCCCTCCCACCCTGTCTCCATCTCCCTCTCCCTCTATAGTGAATCACCCAACACAGCACAGCCAAAATTTACACACAGTTGATATGTGCTCAGCACACAGTAGGTATGCAAGTTTTACCTTACAATAAAAAAGTACTCACTGTTCAAGACCAAACTACCCACACTCTAGATCCAAGCTGCAGCAGATCTCATGCCTGCTCAGTGCACACTGCATAGTAAACCTACAATGCCACTGACAAGGATGAAAAAGAAGGAAGGCAGTAGTGTATATCCAATGCCAACATTTCAACCTGTTCTTCCAGTCATATAAATAACAGGTGACCCAGTCACCGTGCACTCATTCCACCCTTAAGGCAGCTCTAGACTGAGTAACCAGTTAGGTCAGAAAATGCCAGCTATCTGACATGAAAGAGTGACAGCAATGCCACCGAGGAAATAATTCAGGGTGTTGATTCAGATTAACACAAGTAGGGTGAAGATGTACTTTTACTACCATCCTCAGACACTAGCTGACACCCAGCAGCATTCTGGGGCTATAGCAAGGGAAAAATCAGGGGTATCTTGAAACCCATGGAATAAATCTGAGTTCAGTTTTGACAACCCTAGAGAAAAAAAAAAAGCATTTTTCTGCTATATCTTAACAAATCTAAGGAAGTCCTTCACAGGTATTCCTGTGAGATGTTTCTTCATATAACTCAACCATGATCTGTCAAAGCCCTACATGGATGAAAGGCTTTTGTGTGGACCATATTTGAGGTAGAGCTTGATTTTTCCTATCATATTAGCAGAAATTCTCTCCAACTTTTCATAACAAAGTTAAAGTTTCTACTTAAAAGATTATGTCCCTAAAACAAACAATAAAAAACAGATTAATGAACTCTGGACTGAGGAAGGATGAAAGAAGACAACTTTGAACCTAAGATTGAATTAGCAGAAAATTGGCCTGTAGTCCCCTATCCCTGTGTGATCAGCTGTTAGAATAGAAAGATTTGAGAATTTGGTACACATGGGATTAGGGTAGGAATAAAAACCCCTTGGAGTCTTAGCAATATTATTTCTGGTCATCCTTTAAGACATGGCTCATTATGTTCTTTGCGTAAAACGTTCCCCAGGATAGAAACAGTATTTTCCTACTCAAACTACTACATACTTTTGCTGCTCTCCCAGGGCATGTGACTTTCCACATTTGTTTTACTTACTCATGCATGTGCTGCCTCCAGCCATGACTCTACAAACTTCTCAAAGGCAGATTCTATGTCTAGCTCTCACCAGCAGAGCCTTGCACAAGGCAGGTACTTAGTGATTTGTTTTCAGGAATAAGTCTGCTATTTGGTTTAATTTACAGCCAATTCACATACCAAGTTCATACATCAATTCATAAAACAAGTATGTTGACCAAAGTGAACTCGCTTTAATGACAATATAGTCTCAGAATCAATACCACATAACCCTGAAAAAAAAAACTTATTTCATGTTTTTGTGTTTTCCACGTAGATATCTAGCAGTGGATTTACTGGATCATATAGTTGATCTATTATAGTCATCGCAGTACTGTTTACAAGGTAAACTGCAGGCTATTATTGCCAAGTAATGAAAAACCTAAGCCCTCAATGACACATAGAGGATAAAGAAGATGTGGTGCATATACACAATGGAATATATTCATCTATAAAAAGAAAAAAGATGTAATCTTGCCCATTTGCAATTAACACGGATGGAATGGAGGGGCTCATGCTAAATGAAATTAAGTTATAAAAAGAAAGACAAATACCAGGTGAGTTTACTCATATGTAGAATATAGACAAACAAAACAAAGGAACAGACAAAACTAAACGAAAACAAACCCTAGAAATCTGAAGGCAAAACTGAGGCTACCAGAGGCGTTTGGGGGCAAGAAGGTGAGATAAAGAGGAGATGGTACCCAAAAGACTATGGGTGCCTTGATGGTGGACGTGTTATGGTAACACATCAGAAGTGGTTATAAACCTATACCTCTGAACCATAAAAAGTGCTGCAAATCAATATTACCTCAATAAAATATAATACAGAAAGCTCATGATTATTTAAATTATCAGACATCGTATCGTAATTATCCTAAATTTCATCACATATTCACATAACTTTAAATCATTACCTTTGACAGTGATGCGGCTGCTCCAGGTTTTGTAAGTTTGCCTCCAGTAGGTGCTGAGGAGTTGTTCTCAAGTTTGGTTTTCTCTACTGTTTGTGTTTTGCTTATCCCAGATACTTTAGGCACTGAGCCAACACTCTTGCTTGCTTTCTTCATTCTGGGCTGCCTCTTCGTGATGCATTTACAAGCAAATCTGTAGAAAGAAATGGCATTACACTGAGAATAAAACTGTAAGGACACTCTTTAGAAATCTGTTTTTCAAGAATTTTACAATGTTTGACCCACAACCTGATAAAATAGAGGGGTTGGGACTACCCTCTCTTTTAAAACAATTATACACAAAAAATTATTTGCTCACAGGAAGACCTAGGCACTGTCCAGTCTAGAGTCCCAGGATTTCCCAGAGATCTGGAGCTGAAAGTGGTGGTCATTAAGGGGAAGGAGTGGAGGAAGCAAAGGGAAGCACGGCTTACAGCTGGCAGATTAGGTGGGGTTGGGGGGGGGAGGAGGTTGTCAACCAAACAAAGCCTCTACAGGGACAAACCCAGGACACTGTGAAATTCCCCAGAGGAACTCTGAGTGGGCACAGACCTGATCTGGGCAGTGGGAACTCTGTAGATACAGACCCAGGAAATGATGAACTTTGAGGTATCCCTCACCACTCCCTTCATAGAGGAGATCAAAGAGATACCAGTCTGAGCCAGACCAGACTCCATAAAAAACCCCAAAACAGAAAAGGACTTGTGAGATAACTCACAAATCCTTTAGGAAAGTAAACAAAGAGTGCACAGAGGCTGCAACCCTGCAAAAGAGGCACCAGAGGCTGGGCAGTGCAGAGAAGGCTGCTGTTGGCGGCCATGGCAACAAGTCAGCACACTCCCTCCCTCTATCACAAAGTCTCCTCCTGGCCAAGTGCAAAATAGTATCAGAGCATAAGCCAGGCAGTCCAGATATTGCTCCTTCTGCTTGGAGACTTAAGCTTCATAGATCATAACCCACAGGAAAAAAGGAGCAGCAGTGAGGCTGGGTGGCAAATTAAAGCTATCTAAGCACACACTGGGGAACGAAAGAAGAGGAGGCAGAGGGGGACCAATGTCACTCCTTAAAGTGAGATGGAGTGTGAACTCCCACACTTTCCTCCTGACCCCACCTCACACCATGGCAAATTGAGAAGAGAAACAGACAAAACTACATAAAGCAACCCAATCATTAAAACCCAACACACATCCCTATGAAACAAGGAACATCTGAACACAAGATAGAATACAAAAATGAGAAGAACAAAACTTCTGGGACAAATATCAAGGACAAGAAACAGAGGACCTGTGAGAAAAAAATTTCAAAACAATATTAAAAATGTTAAGTGGATTGCTAGAAGGTCATCAAAGACAGACAGGCAGGTGTAAGATCACAAAAGAGACACTGAAAAATGCAGATAAACTTAGAAAGTATTTTAAATGAATTAAACCGGCAAAAGAAAGAAATTCAGATGTAGACGACCCCAATCACCCATGGGGAAAGAGAATCAAGCAAATAAAAAATGAGGGAACTCTGAGAAATATCAGCCCCAGTTAAAAGAAAGATATTTAAGAATAATTGGAATCCCAGAAGGTGAGCAGAGAGAAATGGGAGCAGAAATCCTATTCAAAGAAATAAATACTGAATATTTCCCAAGCCAAAAGAATGAATTAAATACAGGAATCTACAAAGTATAGACATCCAAATTTTTAAATGCAAAAAAAAAACCCTATATCAAGCCACAGCATTGTGAGATTATCAAAAATTGAGATAAAGGGAAAATTTTGCTGGGAGTAAGAGAAAAAAAAAAGACTTACAAAGGCTCCCAAATTAGAATTTCCCCCAAACGTCAACCCAGACACTCTCTGGGCAAAAAGACCATGGAAAGAAATGTTCATAATCCTAAAAGATAAAAACTGCCAATCATGAACATTCTATCCTATAAAATAATCATTCAAGTATAAAGGTGAAATAAAGGTTTTCCAAGCCAAACAGAAGCTGATGGAGTTTACCACCACCATATCTACCCTTCAAGAAATTGTGACAGGAATTCTTCTATGAGAAAAGAAAAAAAATGAAACAAACTCCTGAAAAAAAAATATAATAAGGATACAAAACCAGAAGCATGAGCAAGAATATTATGAATCAACAATAAAATTTTAAGGGGAAGGAAGAAATGGATAGAATTTGTATAATTTAAATGTCAGAAAGCAGATACCAGCTCAGAAAAGATTTAAGACAGGAATTTTATTAAAAACCCCCACAGTAACCACTAAGCAAAAGTCCAGAACAGACCCACAGATAAAGAAACAAAGAAAGTGATAAAAATACTACAGAAAGTCAACCAGAAAGGTCAGAGAGAAGTAAATAGAAAAGAGAAACAACAGAAAAATAAAACCATCAAAAATAAAATGACTGATATTAAATAGTTCAGTTCAATAATCACCCTAAATGTGAATGGTCTGAATTTACCAATGAAAAGACACAGTGGGTGAAAAGTTTCAGGGGCATTTGGAGATTTCCATCATGGTGGCTTCTATTTTGGGCTACACTTTCAGAGTTGTGTGTCTTCACAGCACCAATACCACCACCACCAATGAAGGGTTTTTGCTGGAAGACCTTAGGCAATAGGAAACGTTTAGCATCACTGACTCACAAATTAGCAACAGTAACTGAAATCCATAACCATCAACCTTGTCCCAAACATTTTAATTTTTATGACTATAAGAGCAAAGATCAGAGAAAGCTACTGGTGGAATAGATTCCCCTAAGATATAAAGCATGTCTCAGAAAATGTACAAAAATAGAAATTATATCAAGCAACTTCACAGACCAGAATGCTAAAAAGCGAGAAATTAACTACAAAAAGAATCCTGGAATAACCTCAAAGATATGGGGACTAAACAAATGTTTCTAAACAACTTCTGGGTCAATGAAAAAATCAAAGATAAGATTGAAAAGAATCTAGACACAATAAAAATGGAGAGCCAAGCTACCAGAACCCATGAATGCTCTAAAAGCATCACTGGGGCCTCCCTGGTGGTGCAGCGGGTTGAGCACCACATTGTGAAGCATCCATGGCACAGCAGTGCGAGTTCAATCCCCGGCCAGGGAGGGGACCCACATGGCACAGTAGACCTCTCCTGCCTCGCCCACTGCTCCCCACAGCAGTGTTTCAGTCGATCTTACTGAACAGTGTTTCAGTCGTTCTGCTCCCCACTCAGTCTCTGGTGAATCCTCTCACCTCCCGTGCCTCTGGCCTGCGGTTGTATACATAAATAAATAAACTTTTAAAAAAAGAAAAATGGGAATTCTCTATAATCTGGCAATACCTTTATGAGGTATTTATCTAAACAATATGGAAACTCTAATACAGAAAGATTTATCTATACCTTTGTGCACAGCAGTACTGTCAGCAATTGCTAAGGCATGGAACCAACTAAGCACCCTTCAACAGGTAAAAGGATAATGGAATTATGGAGTACATACTCAGTGGAATACTACATGGCTGTAAAAAAAAAAAGAGAGAGAGAGAGATGAAATAATGGTATCTGGGACAAGATGGATGGACCTTGAGGTGATCATGTTAAGTGAAATAAGTAAAAAATGTAAGATAAGATATTGGATGATTTCACTGAACTATGGAATTATAAATAACAAAAAAACACAGGTAAAATATAGTAGAACTCAATCTTGAATTAAAAGGAAAAATTTAATGGTTACCAGGGGAGACCGAAGGGAGGGAGGAGAGGTTGGGAAAGGAAGTCAGTTGGGGTACTGGATATGATGGTTTGGTGAAGACTGAGTGAACATGTGACCTATAGAAGAGCAAAAATGTAACCACAAAAACTGAAATAGAAAAAATTAAGAATTTTACCATGCTTGCTACTGAAGGGGCAAGAGGAATGGAAGGAATGGGTAAAGGCAAGGACTGGTCTGTGGTGTATGATGACTGGACATTTGGTTGTGACTGTGGTGTGATAAATGTAGTTGCTAAGGTGAGAAATGTATACCTGACAACCTATACAGTTTTGTAAATTAATGTTACCTCAAAAAAAACAAAAACAAAAAATGTTACTACATGATCACTAATATGTTCAAAAGCTAGATGACACTACAGAAAATGAATGAAAATTCCTAGAGTTCTTATCAGAATGTACTGATTTTCCAGGCTTTCTTCTGAATATTACTAATTTGAAATTATGTGCACATTCTAGGTCAGTCAATAAAAAGAATATCCTAGATCTATAATGGAACTGGCTAAATATAACCAATGTATATTATTTTTAACAATTTAAGAAGCAGTATTCATCCTGACACTTGAGAACTAGCCATTTTGCAGGTATCTAAGGGTGTTCATACTTGCTGAATTTCAAGTTATTTGTTGTGATATCCCCACATAACACAGCAGAATATTCCAGAAAATACAACACTCAGGAACTAAAATTATTTCCTAAGTAATCTTTTCTATCAAGAAACTGCATCAAAATTCACCCCGGAACATTAATGTCAATTTTTGGCTCATGAAATAAGGCTGCTCCAGACAACTCTAAGAAATATGACAATATGAATGAAACCAATTCATACTCACCTACATGGTACGTAACTGATTTTATAGCTAAGAAGACTTGGTATTAACATTGGCAAAGCACAAATATACTGTAACATTTTTTATTTATTTAGATAAATCTATTAACTGAGTTAGAAAAGAGTCTCCATAATAATATGTTTGGTGATACCTCATGGACCATTTTGGGTAGAATACTAAATTAAAAAAATTAAAGTATACTTGAATAAGGAGACATATACAATGACTGAGAAACTATAATTAAAACAAAAGGCTAGGGTGGCTCAATGGGTTAAGCAATGCACTATGAAGCAAACCGCAGTCACTGCAGCATGAGTTTGATCCCTGCTGCCGGCCAGGGAGGTGACCCACATGGCGCAGCAGACCTCTCCTGCCTCATCCACTGCTCCCCTCAGCAGTGTGTTTAAGTTAACCTGCCCGTACTGATCCTCACTCTGTCTCTGGTGGATCCTCTCACCCCGCACCTCTGGCCTGTGCCCGAGTGCTTGTATGCATAAATAAATCTTTAAAAAACAACAACAACAAAAGGCTAGTCTAATTTATGAAGTTTTAAATACTTTTATTAGTAGAAACTTAAAAGAATAACCATTTAGAGAAGAAAAAGTTCATTCCAATAGCCTTAATGAGTATTTTACTTAGGCTGTGTTCAAATACCCCAGATATATCTTGCCTTGCCATAATACAAACTGTACCAACTGGTTTGGTGGCAGGAGCAGTGAGACAGAAGAAAAGGGGGGGCTCTGCTCCACCCTCGATGTGATAAGGCCTTCAAACAAGAAGAATGTTGCTATTAACCTCAACAGAAACACAGCAAACCCTCAGATACTCTCCTCTTTCCCCCACATTCCTAATTATTTCTTAACGAAATGCTATAAATGGTAATGATTAATTACTTATCTACTCCTAATGCTTTTACTTTCTACTTTCCTATTCCCCCTGAGTAATCTGCCCAGAGTAAGCATTCCCTCTACTTTAGTTCTACCACCAATTTCCTGCTCTTTCCCAAAGCACACTGCAAATGACCAAGATTTAAGTACTTGAATAACAAGCTATTAACTATGGTAGCTCAGAGTCATTTGTAGCTACTGAGCACTTGAAATGTGGCTCAATTAAAAACATTAAATTTATTTATTTAAATTTGAAGGTATATGGTAGGTACCATACTGGACAGTACAACAGATTATCCTTTTCCTGCTATTGTTTTAGTGTTGGAGTTAAAACATAATGAGCTACCCACTAGAATAGCTACATCATAAAGATAGGTAGTAACAAATATTGGGAAAATGTGGAATTCTTGGAATCCTCATGTAATGCTGATAGAACTGTAAAATGATGCAGCAGCTTTGGAAAACAGTCTGAGATGTCCTCAAATGATTAAACACAAAGTTACTATATAATCTAACAATTCTAACCTAGATACATACTCAAAAATAAAAACATTTGTCCACAAAAAGCCTATACACAAATGTTCATAGACAAAAACAACACAAACAACCTCAAAAATTATTTTCAGGACATGATATAAGTTTTGTTAGCATTTAAATAATATTTACTAATAATTAGTAAAAGATCTGTTAAATGTATCACATTATAGGCTAATACGATATACGCTTTCTGCTTGCAAATTTTTTCAATTCTAAGTGTCTATCAATTGATTAATGTATAAAATGTAGTCCAATGTGTGAACTGTTCAATATTTGATTTTATCTGACTTAGTTGCTACATTCAATTCCCAAGTTTCTTCTATTTTGTTGTAAATAGTAATTTTCATCTTTCCTTAAGGAAATAATCATACCATAGTATCCAGGGACCCTCTTTTGATACCTATGCAAAGAATATGAAACCTTCATTGAAAAATTTAGTTTTCACAATGTTTATTGTGGCATCATTTATAATGGCTAGAATTTGAAACCAACCTAAGTGCTCCCTTTACTGGAAAAGATAATCTACACAATGAATACTATTTAGCTATAAGGAAAGATGGAAATTTTAACATAGCAAAATAACTTAAACTAAAAGTAACCAACCATTGTGTCAACCACAACTTTGCAAACTGACCCCTATTTAAAAGAGGATTCTCAAAAATAGATTATAATTTGCTAGTAGATCTAGGTCCTAATAATTCTGGGACCAACATCCCAATCCTCACTACTCAGTAAGGAAGAGGTTCCTCCTACTCAGTCTTTTTGTCTTATTTAAAGGCTTTCAATTAATTGGAGAGGTCCATCACATTAAGGAATGCAATCTGTTTAGTCTACAGATACCATTTTTTAAAATAACAGGCTTATGATTGACAATATGATTCTAACCAAAACCTTCCCCAGACTTCCCTGGTCATGGGAGAGACTGCACCGTGGAGGGAAAGGATCAGCACAGTTCATACCACTTGGAGCATCTGAAGGCTGAGAAGAGGTGTGGTGCCAGTTACTACTATCCCTTTCCCAGCCCCACTCAAGGATGCCATGTCAGCAACCGTTACGACCTCTAATCTAGTGAAGTCAAAGTTTGGGAAGAAAAAAAACTAGTTCTCATCACAAAAACAGTGTACATCTTGTCTCTGTACTGAGAATGACCTCACACTGCAATAATCTATGAAGTATGACATGTTTTTCTCAAATAATACTTCTTAAAATGATGCACTGCTCCCAAAACAGAAGGGAAGGCACTAAGGTCCTGAGCACCCTGCTCCGCCCACACCCCAGGGAGTGGTCACACACAGTACAAGCCAATGATTCGTCACAAGAGCCCAGGTGGGCACTGATCAATGAAGGAACAAGAGTCTCATTCCAGCCCCAGACCGTACAGGTCACTCCAGATAGCCTACAATGCACACGAGAACTTGCTTAGGAATGCAGCTGTGACTTCAATGACCATTCCATGAGCCATGAACATGATAATGCAACAACACTGAAAATATACCCGCTCAATCTGCCCCTACAAGATTCATCCATTTATCATTGCTAGTATTTGTGACCGATTTTTTTCACTTTAAAGGTGTTAATTACCATGTTATTTAATATAAAACCTATCTTTTAACAGTAAAAAACTGATTACGAGAATTAGAGCAGTGAAATATAAAAGTAAAATTCTTAGCTATAATCACATTAATTTATAGATACCTGTTACTTTTTTATTTAAAATAATTATTTGTTAGGCATGGGCAGAGACACACTGCTCTCGTTTATACAAACAACCCTGAATTTAGAAGGCTGCAGTCTAGGTGACTGGAAGTCTCATCAGAATGTCCCAGTACTGTGGCTCCTTAGGACAGGATTTACGGCTGCAGGGGCCCTGTCTGTACCTAATTACGCATTCAGTTTAAAGGAAGCTTTAGTTTCCTTTACATCCACAAAGACAGCATAGAATTGATTATATAATCAAAAAAATATTTAAAACCTACTGGGGAAAACAAAGAATCATCTCTTACCTTCCATATACAGTAGATAAAAATATTATTTAAAAAAATCAAACCACAGACTGAAGAATGGAAGCTATCTTGGAAGTCATTTATAGAAGTATCACATGCAACATCACTGACCAAACAATCCTCTAGTTACAAGCATGTCCTAACTACTAAAAAGTTATGAAGCAAGTCATTGCTACTCAAGTCATTCAATTGTTATTTTATGCCAAAACCAAGCCAAATTTTTTCTGGACAGCTCGTCAGATATGGCATAAATAAATACAGATAAAAACAACTTTTAGGGCCCGCCCTGGTGGCGCAGTGGGTTAAGCAACGCACTATGAAGCAAACCACAACTACTGCAGCATGAGTTCGATCCCTGCCGCCGGCCAGGGAGGGAACCCACATGGTGCAACAGACCTCTCCTGCTGTGCCCGCTGCTCCTCTCAGCAGTGTGTTTCAGTCCATCTGCCTGTTCTGCTTCCCACTCTGTGTCTGGTGGATCCTCTGACCACCCCCCCCCACATACACATCTGGCCTGTACCCCAGTTCTTGTATGAATAAAAAAAAAAACTTTTAAAGAACTAGTGGAAGAAACAATAAGATACACAAATGAATAGTATACAGGTCCCTCACCTTTTCTAAATTCAATTTAAAAATAAGCTAATTATATGCGCAAGGCACAGTGGAAGCAGAAAGATCTAGTTTGTTGTTCTTTCTCCAGAGAATGAGGTGGGAGTTATGTCTTACACATGTTTCAGAAAGCAGGAGCTCATCTGAAGAACTCTAGGGACCTGGGTCTGCCTAGAATACAGATATGCCAATACACGAGGAGAAGGGAGGGCCCTCTGGTCAAGTCCTGGCCTAGGTCTGACACGGGATAGCAATCACAGACATAGGCTGTGCAACCTAACAACCTTTTGTCCCTGTTACATATATAATGTACATATATAATGTTACATATATAATACATATAATGTAAAACTATTTAATTTTGGGCTTCCCTGGTGGCACAGGCGTTAACTCTCAACTACTGCCAGCCACTGTGGCCTGAGTTCCATTCCTGGCCAGGGAGCGACCCACATGGCACAGCAGACCTCTCCTGTTTCATCCACTGCTCAGCCATGTATTTCAGTAGATCTGCCGGCTCTGCTCCCCACTCTGTCTCTGGTGAATCCTCTCATCTACCCTCCCCCTGCACCTCTGGCCTATACCCCAGTTCCTGTTATGCATAAATAGAATAAATATTAAAGAAATAAATTAAAACTATTTAAACTTAATTGATTTTTTTTTAAAGATTTATTTATTTATGCATACAAGCACTGGGGTACAGGCCAGAGGTGTGGGGGGCGGGTGAGAGGATTCACCAGAGACAGAGCGGGGAGCAGAACAGGCAGATCAATGGAAGCACACTGCTGAGGGGAGCAGCGGGCACAGCAGGAGAGGTCCGCCACGCCATGTGGGTCCCCTCCCTGGCCGGCAGCAGGGATCGAACTCATGCTGCAGTGGCTGAGGTTTGCTTCACAGTGCGTTGCTTAACCCACTGTGCCACCAGGGAGGCCCCTTAATTGATATTTTTAAACCTTCCGCATTTATATAAAAGACCAACATGCAGAAAACTGCCCCATCAAATATGATCAAATTTGTATACCTGGGCAAGTTAACTAAACCTCTCTGAAATCTGTGTCCTCATAAGTAAAATGAGCTAGATAATAACACCCACATTATAAGAATGCTGAGAGGCTTAAACAAAATAACAAAACTAAAGTGTTAAGCAGAATGGCAGCTCATTGTAAAGAGAATAAATGTAAGCTCTCTTTAAAATTAATTTATTTATTAATTTTTAAAATAAATTTAATTTCCAGAACAGGCTGCATGTCCCAAGTAAGACTAAGTCACTATTAAAATAAAGGCAGCAACTGAAAAGACACTACGAAAGAGAAACCCTTTTAAGGAATGACTAAAGACTGTATTTACTTACTACTTACATGAAATTATATACTATGGCACATACATTTCAACAAACAACACTTGCTTCTGATACTTTCCCACTGAAAATTACATACCAGGAAATATTGAAAATATATGGTAGGGAGTTCAGTGGAATGATAATCTAGAGATCTAGATTGTGGTTCCAGGCCTAGCACATCGGCATGACCTCAAGCAAGTCTGTGAGCCTTGGTTATAGAGCAAGGAGGATACATTATGCTCTTTCAGACTCAAAAACTCTTTTTTACAATTTATACCTTCAAAAATCAGGAATAAAAACTTCGTTAAAAAAGGAAATAAGCACCTCCCTGGTAGTGCAGCGGGTTGAGCGCCACACTGTGAAGCATCCATGGCACAGCAGCAAGAGTTCGATCCTCAGCCAGGGAGAGGACCCACATGGCGCAGCAGACCTCTCCTGCCTTGTCCACTGCTCCCCTCAGCAGTGTATTTTGGTCCATCTGCATGTTCTGCTCCCCACTCTGTTGCTAGTAAATCCTCTTACCTCCAGTGACTCTGGCCTATACCCCAGCTCTTGTATGCATAAATAAATCTTGAAAAAAAAAAAAATAGGGACCTCCCTAGTGGTACAAGGGGTTAATAAGCACCACACTATGAAGCCACTGCAGCATGAGTTTGATCCCCAGTCAGGGAGGTGATCCACATGGAGCAGCAAACCTCTCCTGTCTCTCCTGCTGCTCCCCTCAGCAGTGTATTTCAGTCAATCTGCCTGTTCTGTACCCCACTCTCCCACTCTGTCTCTGGTGAATCCTCTCACACATACACCACCACCACCACCCCCACCTCTGGCCTATATCCCAGTTTTTGTATGCATAAATAAAAAAAATCTGGGGAGAAAAAAGGGAAATAGCTCACTAGCTATGATTTTTATCCATTAATATTACTTTAAAAGTCCAAAGAAATTTTGACCCAAGCAATCTGAAAACAATTTATTTCATCAACTCCCTACTCTAAAGGTAAAGATATTAAAATTGCAAATTAAGAACAGATTCAAAACACTGATGAGAAAGAATCCTAATGTGAAGGAAATATTGAAATAATTAACACTGGAACAAGTAAGTGTTACTAAATGAAACAAACCCGATAACTAACCTGATGAAAGCACGTTGACTACAAAAACCAAGAAATCCACTGAAAAGAAATCCAATTAAGAAATATTTTATGGGAACTTCACTTGAGGGGAGAAATCAAACATTGTACAAAAATGAACAGTGATATAAAGTGCATTTTTTTTTAAAAAAGAGGTCTTTTATTTAAACCATAACACAATCCTATACTAAACTCCTCAAAATATACACTCACAAACTTTCCCACTATGAATTATAATACACAATCAGAGAAGTGAATTTAAACATATGCATTTTAAAGATAGACTCCACTGACAAAGTCAAGGATTCACTCACAGTATGGTGAAATTGGGAGGTCTAAATGATCCTCTCCCCTAAGCATAACTGAAAAAATAAATGAACCTAAACTACAATTTGCTCCAAGAAAACTTTAAAAGTTTATTGCCAGAGACAAGGGTACTTTCCCATGGAAATTTTTTGCTGATGTACATGACCTGTTGTTGGGACAGACCAAGAAGAGGCAAGGGGAGTCATGCCCAGGGCAGGAGCCATTCCAGTCAGCACAGTAAGTTGGGGGCCTGCCACGGACGGTCCGACTAGATCCAGTGAATATTTCCAATTAGACGTTCTAGAGTGGGTACTTGGACAGTCTCGTGCATGCACAGGTCTACTGGTTTTGTTGCCGAGTCTGAAGGCGCTTGGAATGAATGGTGGAGACCTGTGCTCCCTCTCAGCAGAAAGACTGGAGAGAGAGAAGCACAGTGTTGCACGGTCTGGACACCCTAACTGGCTGCCAGAGTCCAGCCGCCCATGCACAGCTGCTGGTGACTGGTGGCTGGCACCTGGCAACACTTGCCTGGCAGCTGGAACCCAGTGGCAAACACTCATACCACAAAGGGGAGCATCAGAGGCAGGGCCAGAAATTATAGTATTCCTGAAGCTTGCTCTGGAGAAAGAGAAGCCCTCACGCCCCATGAGGTCTGAGAGGAGTTTTTGGGTCTTACCTGTCAGAAAAGGTAGACAAAAAAGAGAAACAAACAAAACTAAACCCACAGTGCCCTAACCAGGGAAAAAGTCACTAAGGCAACACACATGCCAAAGAAGGAATATCTGACCACAAGATGGGAAAGCTGAAAAAGAACAGAAGTCCAGAAGCATGTATAGAGGACACAGAAGACGACCTAATGGACAAAGACTTTAAAGTAAGAGCATTAAATATGCTGAATGAGTACTGGAAGATCAGCAAATGACAGGCAGGTGCAGAAGCTTAGAAAGAAGATCGAAGAACAAAGAGTTCTTTACAAAAGTGACTAAAGATAGTAAAAGAACACAAGAAGAGACACTGAATGAAATGAGGACAAATTTGAAAAGTTGTACTAAATAGGCTCGAGGACAAGAAAGAAAATTTCAGAAACCAAAGATACAAATGTACAAATGAACCAAGTGGGAGAAGAAAGAGAAATACGATTTAGAGAAAACACAGAAACTACAAGAAACATCAGAATCAATTTTAAAAAAGCTCTCCTGTTCCTAGGTGACTATCAAGTGTTTCTTTTCACAAATATTTTTTTCCTTTGCAAAACAGGAACAGCAGTTCTCCAACACACCTGTGACAACACAGGTGCCTCTCTCTTCCTTGCTCCTTGTCTTGATAAACCTATACTTTTAAAACAGTGTTTAAAAATGAATGAATTAAAAGAGAAAACATAAGGATAGCAAGTGCTTCAGAAGGTGCAGGAACAGAGACCATAGTCAAAGAAACAACACCTAAGAACTTCCCAAACTTAAGGAAAGCAATAAACATGATGTCCAAAAATAGAAAGAACAAATTAATGCAAAGTGATTTTCACAAGACACGTCACTGTGAAGTTATAAAAAGTCAAAGATAAAGTATTAAAGCTGCTAGAGAAGATAAAAACATGCGATCATTTCAATGGGTGCTGAAAAATATTCAACACCCATCTATGATAAGTTCTCAACAAAGTGGGAATAAATGAAACTTAGCTCAATAAAGGCCATATATGACAAACCCTATGGAAAGAGAATAAATGGTCTAAAGGCACATAAAAAACGTTTAATGTTAATTGTTGTAAGAGAAATACAAATCAAAACCACAATAAGATAGCACCTCAACCCTGTGAGAATAAACAATATCACAAAGATTGAAAACAACAAATGTTGATGCGGATGTAGAGAAAAATGAATCCTCACCCACTGTAGATGGTGAAATATAATTTGATGCAGCCTCTATGGAAAACATTATGGAATAAAAGACCTTAAGAAATAAAAGGGGAAGGCCTCCATGCTGGTACAGGGGTTAAGTCTCAGCACTATCAAGCTATTCCTGGCGGGAGCTAACCCACATGACACAGCAGATCCACTTCTCCTGTCTTGCCCGCAGCTCCCCTCAGTGTATTTCAGCAAATCCGCCAGCTCTGCTCCCCATTCTGTCTCTGATGAATCCTCTCACCCTCACCCTCCACCCCGCACCTCTGACCTGCATTCCAGTTCTTGCAGGCATGCATAAGTAAAAAAAAATCTTTTTAAAAAATAAAATAAAGGGGAAATACCCTATGATCCAACAATATCCTGCTAGATATTTACCCAAGGAATATGAAAAATATGAAAAGATTTATACAACCCTATATTCACAACAGCATTATACACAGTGGCCAAGTTGGAGAACCAACCTAAGTGCCTAAAGACAGTAAAATGAATATAGAAATTATGGCATAGGGCCCTCCCTGGTGGCGCAGTGGGTTAAGCAACACACTATGAAACAAACCGCAGCCACTGCAGCACGAGTTCGATCCCTGCTGCCGGCCAGGGAGGGGACCCACATGGCGCAGCAGACCTCTCCTGCTGTGCCCGCTGCTGCCCTCAGCAGTGTACTTCAGTTGATCTGCCTGTTCTGCTCCCCGCTCTCTGTGGTGAATTCTCTCACCCCCCACACCTCTGGCCTGTACCCCAGCTCTTATATGCATAAATAAATAAAATCTTTAAAAAAAAAGAAATTATGGCATATATACTGAAAGGAATAGTATTCAGGTACTTAAAAAGATGAAACAGTAACCTCTGGGGCCAAAATGAGTGGATCTTGAGGTGATTTTGCACAGTAAAATAAGTCAGAAAGTAAAAGAAGGTTACCAGATGGTTTCACTCATTTGTGGGATATAAATAACTAAAGAAAACAAACTGGCAAAGCACAGCAAAAATTCTCAGATTCTATGCAAAAATGTACTGGTTACCAGCAAGAATGAGGGAGGACAAAGAGATTCAGGGAAGGAGGGAGACAGAACACTGGCACAAGAATTTTGATGGAGGGTGAGTGAAATATTTGATATATGAAGGTGTGAAGTTGTATACTCAAAAATAGTTATGTAAATGACTGAAAAAAATCAATAAAATTTGAGAAAAAGAAAAACTGAAGTCTTACTCAGAGGGAAAGTCTGTGCCTGGTCAAAACAAAACTGCTCGTGTGCAAGTGGGCATGTATTCAAGGGTATATACAACAGAGACAAGAAGGTGAGAAACCAGGTTTAGATGTCTTCAGGTACATGATTCTGTGCTTCATGTGAATTCATATACAAATGTTCATGACTACTCAAAATACTAACCGATTTTACTGAAGAACTGACTATTTTAGTATTTACTGGCAATTTATTTAATGCTTATTTGTATTGCAACATGATTATTTCTTGTTTTTTAATGAAAAGTTATTTCATGTCTGAAATTCGTATACAGCTATCAACTAAGACATACATTTAACACAGTAGTTCTGTTTCCCAGCACTGGTGATACACATAATGATTTACTGAGGGGAGGTGGCATTCAGAGCTACCTCTCCACCACTTTCACCCTCATTCCCCAAAAGGATGGAATGCCACCACGTCCTCTCCCTACCACACATGTGCACTCCCCTTCAAGCACCCTGATGGTCACAGAGGAAAAAGCAAGCCCTCTCTGATTTCAACCTCCTCCTCACAGCTACCTCCACTCTGTCTGGCCACAGTCAGTGAAAGGAGCCGGGGGGCAAACCAGCAGGAAAAAGGCACGTTGATGAGCCATGTTCAAGTAGACAATGACCTGAGCAGGGCAGAGGGAGCTGCCTTAAGTTTGACAGCTCCTAAGTGTGGAAGGCCATGTCACATCAGCACCTGTACATTCCATTCTCAGAACCACTGTGGCTAGAAAAATGGAAGAGACTGAGGGGAGAGAAGTAAGCAGCTTGCTAGAGAGGTGTAAGCTATCAGCTACAAAAACTCAAAGCAACACTCTATTTCCACGTGTTCTGGCCACAGAAAAGCCCATTCAATGTAATTTATAATTTCTCTATTATTCTATAAGACTCAATACACGAAAACATTTAGAAACAATTAGAAATTCCCTGGATTTTTCAAACTTACAACCATTAGTCTTTTCTGTTTCAGTGCTTTCCAAAGAATAACAACAACAAAAAGCCTTTATCTAACACCAAAACCTCTTCAGGGGCCTCCCTGGTGGCACAGTGGGTTGGCAACACACTGTGAAACAAACCACAACCACTGCAGCACGAGTTCGGTCCCTGCTGCCGGCCAGGGAGGGGACCCACATGGCGCAGCAGACCCCTCCTGCCTCGCCTGCTGCTCCTCTCAGCAGTGTGTTTCAGTCAGTCTGCCTGTTCTGTTCCCCACTCTGTCTCTGGTGAATCCTCTCACCTCCAGGCGACTCTGGCCTGTACCCCAGCTCTTATATGCATAAATAAATAAATATTAACAAAAATCCCGATTCAGATCCATTTCAGGAGGTTTTCTCTTTTTAATACAAGCTGCTAAAAGGCTGCTAAATTACTAACAATACTTTAACATTCCAGACAAGTGACAAGACTGGAAAAGGAGAGCCTAAAAGAATTTCTGGCTACAGTATACAAATGATTTTTCCAGTTAGTCCAAAATAAATTGGTTTCCAAAGTACAAACTCCCAGAATGCAAAATATTTTAAGTCCCCTCTGACTACTCTCTCCTCAGCCAAGATTTCTGAATATTTACAAAAAGAAAACCTTTATTCAGAACCTCTTCAAATCATGGCTTTATGCTCAGAGTTTCAACAGGCAGTTAGAAAATTACAAAATAAAATTTTCACAAACTATTAGTCATATTTTCAATTAAAAATATCAAATTGATTTATTTGTACATTTTAAAATAAATATATATGAAATATGAAACATTTTCTTTTGTATTTCATTCACATGTGACAATAAAAAATTCCTTTAAAACTAACCTGAAGTATTTTTTTTAAGCTGAAATTTTACATTTGGTAACTTGTTTTGCCAACAGTACCAAGAAACTCTAAACTCATCAAACATGTCAAAACAGGTTAGAATTCTGACTTCAGTTTATTTATTTTTTTATTTTTTATTATTTATTTTGCATACAAGAGCTGGGGGACAAGCCAGAGGTGCAGGAAGGCGGTGAGAGGATTCACCAGAGACAAAGTGGGAAGCAGAACAGGAAGATAGACTGAAGTACACTTCTGAGGGAGCAATGGGCGAGGTAGGAGAGGTCTGCTGCACCATGTGGGTCCCCTCCCTGGCCAGGGATCAAACTCAGCGCTGCAGCGGCTGTGGAAGCCCCACAGTGCGGCGCGCAACCTACTGTGCCACCAGGGAGGTCCCTGATTTCATTTTAATTAAAAGTGAAATCTTCTATCAATAAGCATTTCAGTGCTTAAAAAAGAAAATACAAAATACTAAGGAGTACTTTTCCTTATAAAAGCAAAAGTTAGTAGTTTTACAGTGGACAAAGTGTCACTGCCAGGCACAAGAAGGGAGCAGGTGCCACTGGCAGGAGGTGTGGATTGGAGGCCAGGAAGGCTGCTAAACATTCTACAATGCACAGAACAGCCCCTCCCACAATAAAAAATTATACAGCTGAGACATCAATAGTACAGAGACTGAGAAATTTTTGTGTAAATGGGACTGGTTAATACCGGGGGAATGGGGCATCTTCATATTGCTGTGCCATAAATAGGATCTCATCTGCAGAGACATTCTGTTGTGTTGAGAAAGCTGCTACAAAGAACTGGCTGGGGGGCGGTGGGGGGGAGGAACATCTATGCAACAGTATCTGTGCCTCCTCTACATTTCCATGTACATTTCTTGAGAAAGGACAGACAGCTCAAAGAGCTCCATCTTATCTCCCAAAATGGGATGTGAGAAAGAATCACAGAGGCTCACTGCTAACCCCTGTACCTACTGTTGTCCCTGAGCTACCTGGCACAGAAAGACAACCCCAAACAGATAGTAGAAATCCACTGTCCTCCACTCCCTCCGAAAGCTCACCAGCAAAAGCAAAAGATGGGAGCTAAAACTTGTGGGCCTCCTGCTCTATGCTAAGAGCTGTGCTGAGCAGTCCACACATGTCTATTTATGCAATAATCCTCCTTCATTTTAGGATATAGGTATTATCAGGTCCACTATGAGAAGTATAACCTGAGCCTCCAATGGCTAACAAATGCTTGACAGGTTTAACTCCTTATCATTCCACCATAATTCATAAACTTCTGAGTTGTTCTGCTTTAACTCAAGCAGGTGGCCTGTATAGTGAAACTGCAAAGGGTCTTTGCAATGCTCTGTCTTCAGAGACTTTTTAAATGATAGAGATAAAGAACTACCCTGTGGTCCAGTAATTCCACTCTGGATATTTATCAAAGTAAACAAAAACACTAACTCAAAAAGCTATTCAGTGTCGTTACCAAGAACACACCAAATGGTGGATACTACTGGTGCTGTGGCAGGAGTTCATGGGGGCAAGGCCAAAAATGAAAGAGTGGATCCTCTCACCAGACTAGCAAGGTAAAGTCACGTAATTCACAGCACACAGGCTAACTGTCAAAAGACATCTGTAACTGAGTGCAGAACTCCTGTCCACTTATTAGTAGGCAGATGAGGATGTACGAGGGAAAAGGAAAGCAGTGGGAAGCACTTCCTTCTGAGTTCACAGTGTCGTGGTCCGCACTTCCTTGTTAATAAGCTGAGGCACGTCACAGAACTCAATTGACACTGACTCTGCAACCGCCAACTTAGGATCAGGCTGTCTTTGCTGCCTGAGGGATGTGCTCTAAGTTCAAGCAATAAAGCGCAGCGCCAAGCCACAACTGCAGTGTGACACAACCAACCAGGTACTAAGAGAACAAAACATCTGTCTTTCAAATGCTTCGTTTTAATTTGTTAAAGGAAGACTTCAGAACGTCACACGATGTTAACAAATTTGGAAGTTCAGTGAAAGCTGATCAGTACCAGAGTAAGAGTAAGAACCCAGACAAACATGACAGCAGTCCATCCCACCTCGACAGACGGGCAGCTTCAAAATCTAAGTCCTCAAAACTATTTTCTACATTTGAAACACTGCCCGAAAAATTACCAATTCTGATACACACACACGCCTCTGAGAATGTTTTCATTTAATCTGATTTAAATAGATAAATGAGTAATTCGACTATCTTAGCTTAAGAAACAGCCATCACTTCTATGAATTTTGAAAAGATCAACAATTAAAGAGAAAACAGCATTTTTCTGATTCACTACACTAAACGTACAGCATATGATAAAGAAGGCAGATCTTGGAATAGCAACCTGGTATACTTCTCGTTTGTAGTCATACATTTACTGGTGGAAAGAACTCAGATCACAGTCGGGTAGAACTTATTCAAATGTTATCTTACTAGTCACATCCTCTGGCACTCATCTCTAAACTTCAGATTTTTCATCTGCTGATGGAGACTAAGAACCACTACATACAACTGTTACAGAAACCACATCAAGCAATGTGTGTGAACTATTTAGGTCAGTGTTATTAGCCTCCTTTCCTCCCCACTACAACCACAAAGCCAAGTTCCTTTTTATCCTAAATATCTTAGTACTTTTTATCTCAAGGAAATAACAGGACCATAACACTCTCTCTCCTCATACAACCCTCAAGGCAGCTTCTACCCCCCACCACCTCCACCCCATGCCCCCCAGCTCTCAGCAGAGAAGTTCCAGGAGGTTCTTTCAAGCAACTGAAAAGTTTCCTCATCCATTCTAAGTATGCATCACTCACTCCCAATCCTAACCACCACTGCACTTTAATCACTGCTGGGTTCTCATCACAGGGCCTTCCTTTGCTGCCACATTCAGTCAGCTGCAAATTTCATTTAGCTTTCCTAGGTCCCTGTGCATCCATGTCCTCCACCTTCAGTAACTCCACCGGTGGTCTTTCATCACACTTCTTGGACTAACACAGATCTCTCTCTCTCCCCCCTTCTCTCCCTTTCTTTCTAAAGTCTTAATTCATCCGCCCTCCTTCTGAATTATTGCTTTTTTAAAATCAGATAATAGTTTGTGATTTTAATTCATTACTTAAATTAGAAAAATAGCAGAAATCTGAGAAATTCTCAAGTACTTAGAATTAACACATTACTAAATAATCCATGAGTAAAAGAAGTGAAAAGGGAAAGTGGAATGTACTCTTTAACTGAATGAAAATGAAACATGACCTCAAAATTTGTGGGATGTTCCTAAGCAGTACTTTAGAGGAAATTTATACACTAATCACCTACATTAGAAAAGACCAAGGTCTCAAACAAATACCTTAGTTTCTATCTTAAGAAACAAAAAGATCAATGAAGTGAAAGCAAACAGAAGGAAATAATAAAAGAGATGAATAACAACAACAACAACAAAACAGAAAAGGGAAAATGGAGGTCAATGAAACTTTCTTCTTTGAGAAGAGCAATAAAATCAATAAAATTCTAGCCACACTCCTCAAGAGAAAAAAGACACACTTTACCAGCATCACAAATGCAAAAGGTGACAGCAGCACAGGCTCCACAGCTATAAAATAAGGGACTATGATGAACAACTTTATGCCAATAAAATCAGTAACTTTGATTAAATAAACTATCAAATTCATTCAAAAATAGATAACTTGAATAACCCTATAATTATAAAAGAAATTAAATTTGGTTTAAAACTTTCTTATAAAGAAAACTATATTCACTAAGGAATTTCACCCAGCATTTAAAGAAGAATTAAAACAAATTCTACAGAAAACTGAAGAGAACAGAATACTTCCCAACTCATGATAGGAAACCAGCATCACTCTGCTACCAAAACCTGACAATTACAAAAAGGAAGAAAGCTACAGATCATTATATGTCATGAAAATAAGTGCAAAAATTCTAAGTGAACTTTTATTTTTTTAAGATTTATTTATTTATGCATACAAGAATTGGGATACTTTTATTTTTTTAAAGGTTTATTTGTGCATACAAGAACTGGGGTACAGTCCAGAGGTGTAAGTAGTGAGAGGACTCACCAGAGACAGAGTGGGAAACAGAACAGACAGACTGAAATAAACTGCTGAGGGGAGCAGCAGGTGAGGCAGGAGAGGTTTGCTGCGCCATGTAGGTCACCTCCCTGGCTGGGATGGAATTTGTGCTGCAGTGGCTGTGGATAGCTTCAAAGTGCTGCAACTTAACCCCCTGTGCTGCCAGGGAGGCCCTCTAAGCAAACTTTTAATAAGCTGAATTTTAAAAAAGGGTAACACATCAGGGCCAAGTAGGGTTTATTCCACCAAAACAGGTTGGTTTAAAAATCAATGTAAATTGATGTTTTCAGGTACCCAAATAAACACAAAATATCCTTCATTATATCACAAAAATGGTTTCCTTTTCCCCATCACCTTAAAGCTAACCACAGGCTTGGTTTCTGATATCCTCAAACCAGTCCTCTCTGCATCCTGTTCTTCCATGACAAAGATCAGCATATCTTTGTCATAGAAGATATGACAGCGCAGTGGCTAAGTCCAACCCATCATTTCTTTTTATATAATCCATAAACTCAGAATATAGTTTGCGTTTTGAAATGGTTGGGGGGGAGGAGAATCAAAAGCACATTTCATGACATCAGAGACTATATATATTTCATATTTCAATGCCTATGAAGGAAATTTTATTGACAGCTACATGAATTAATTTGTGTATTTCTGTGATTACTTTTATGCAATGATAACATAGCTGATCATTTACAATAGAGATCTGAAAAAATGGAGATGAAAATGCTATGCCTTCAGAAAGACTGGGACTTTACATCTTTTCATCTGCCACAAAGTCTAAAATATTTACTATCTGACCCTTTACAGAAAGCACACACATCAACCTCTATTCAGTGATATATGCCTTCCCTCCCTCAGCTGGCTAAATCCTTCACCTAAGGAAGGCTCACTACTACCTTTCCTTTCTTCAAGTCCCAGTTACTCCTAAAAGCTCAAACTCCCAGTTCCCCTTTCCCAAATCCTAACAAGCAACAGTAGCTTAGACAGAAACAGGTAAGCAAAATATGAGTCATTACATACAGATCAAGGCCTTGCTGGTGCTGTCCCTGTGAGTACAAAAGGTGGCTGATAACCCCCCTATCCACTTCCAATCTCCCAGCAGATAGATGGGCAGGCTAGTTACAAGAAAAGAGCAGATGATGTGGGGCACTGAGAACACCACTCAAGTAACCCATTTAATGTGTCAGGCCCCTGCCTGCAATGTTATTATTTACATAAATTTACATTTGCTACCCCTACAGGTGAACAGAGGCGAAAGCTTCTATAGATAGTAACAGAAGACAGCCTATTTCAACAATTTGGAAGGAAAGGCTGCTGCAGGACAGGGATGGAAAAGAAAATTTATCATTTCCACAACTAAAACTCTCACAAACTATGGTTACTTGAAAACACTAGCAAGTAAAGGGGGAAGATAGCCCTTCACTGGGAGTGGGAAACAGTCCCCAAAGGGCCCAGCAGAGCAGAGTTGGTCAGAACACTCAGCTCCTCAGGTGTCCTAACAGCCTTGAGCTGGCCCACCAGGTAAAAGGCAAACCTGCTGAATATAAAACCATCCTTGTGTGCCATTTGGAAACAAACAAAAAATAAGAAATCTGGAAAATCTGGAATGTAAAGTCCCAGTCTTTCTGAAGGCATAGCATTTTCATCTCCATTTTTTCAGCTTTATTGATGTATAACTGAAAAAACTGTATGATGTTTCAAGTGTCTATCATGATGGTTCACATGAGTATAAACTGTGAAAGGATTGCCACCATCTGTTAGTTTAACACATCCATTACTTCATATATTTGCCTTGGAGTGGAGGGAGAGAAAAACATCTCCAACTTAAAGAGGCAAAAGAGAGAAAGCAGATTTCAGAAGGGTGCAGGCGCTGTCAAGTCCGGATTTGCTCTGGTTGTCCATGAGTTCCCAGTAGAAGGAAAACTGTGCGAAAGACTCTCACACTTGCTTCTCTGAGGCAATGTGGGAGTTTGGGCTGATCATAAATTTAACATGTCCCTATAGCACAGCAAGGCTGTTCCAAGGGTACTAATACAACCCTGAGCAGAAATCAATCATCTGATTTACACTGTCTGGATTCAGGAAGTCAGGGGTTCTTCTGTGCTCCTAGGGTAATCTGTACAGTTAAGGCAAAACTGTGAGGAGAGAAACTTATAATTAGCATTTCTTCAGTCCAGAGGGCTCTGAGAACAACTCAAAGACTTTCAATTCAGTAAGTAAAAATAGCTGTTTTTGATTTGAAAAGATCCCAACAGCAGAAACAGAAGTGGAGAAAATTATCAAGGCACAGATTCTAGGGCAACAAATCATCAGAGACGTTCCTATATCAAATAAGGGGTCTGAATAAAGTTGGTTTCTCCTCAGCCCCAATCAAAAGTATTTTAGGGGGGTTGAGAGGACTACTGCAATGCTGGACCTCAGCTGAAATGTGAACTTGTACAACTAAATTAACTAAATATTCAGACACTACCAATGGTTCACCTCTAAAGGCTCAGACAACAGTGGCATGACTTCAATCATTTTAAAAAGCATGATACTGTACATATGTAGGGAGCACTATCTTAGAAAGCAGAGTGCTTTCAGTTGAGCGACCCCTACTGTCTTTAAGCTACAGCCTCTTTTGACACACAGGCCAGAGACTTGATCACTAAATAAATATCAAACTCCAGACTTCTGACAACTTTCTTATGTAGACAGAAGACAAAGAAACCAGTAACGGCTATGCAAAAATTCATCAGCTGCTTGAGATAAGAAGCCTTTTTCGGGCCTCCCCGGTGGCGCAGTGGGTTAGGCAACGCACTATGAAGCAGACAGCAGCCCAGACAGCAGCCGCTGCAGCACGAGTTCGATCCTTTGATCCCTGCTGCGGGCCAGGGAGGGGACCCACATGGCGCAGCAGACCTCTCCTGCTGTGCCCGCTGCTCCCCTCAGCAGTGTACTTCTGTTGATCTGCCTGTTCTGCTCCCCGCTCTCTGTGGTGAATCCTCTCACCCCCCCCACACACCTCTGGACTGTACCCCAGTGCTTGTACGCATAAATAAATCTTAAAAAAAAAAAAAAAGAAGCCTTTTTCTTCTTGACCTCACTACTTTCTGAAGTTTTTACTTTCAAAGATGTTAGTTAACTGAGAATTCTAATACATCCTCTTTCATAAGACAATTGGAAAATGGTCTGACACCAATACAGAACTGGCCACTGCTGACAGTCTTCTTTTCCACTGCAAAATACAGCTCCTTTAGGCAGGCAAAGGCAGCATCTCTGTGTTCTTCATACAGGCAAATCCCACTTTACTGTGAGTCCCTTAACTGTGCTCGGCATCTTTTACTAATTGAAGGTTTGCAGCATCCCTGTGCGGGTCAAGCAAGTCTCTGGGTACCATTTTCCCAGTTATATGCACCACTTCGCGCATCTAACTCACCTTTAGAGTGAGCACACCACTGTTGCTGTGTCTTTGTGCAGATACGCTGCGCACACACACCTGGCGGAGTACAGTATTCTAGAAACATAACTGTTATATGCAATGGGAAACCCAAAAAATCATGTAACTTGCTTTTACTTCAACTCTGGCTTTATCGTGGTGGTCTGGAACCCAGCTTGCTGTATCTGTGAGTTGTGCCTATACACTACTTGCACAAGCACATGCAGTTAGGAACAAAACAGGGTGATTTGGGGCAGTTACAATAAACCTTTGGTTAGAAAGTAAAGACTGGATTAGCCTTTCAGCAGAGAATTCTTATTATAAATATGATTTGCATTCCATCATGATGGAGCTGGGTGTGGCTGAGGAAGTCTTTGACTTGGAGAGGAAAATAGGAACATTGAATAAATGTGTATCTAAAGTGTGCATTTCTAACTTCATTCAATGTCAAATATAAAACAGAAACCTTCGTTTTCAACTGCATTAAGCACAGGCCAAACTAGAGTGCACATCAATATCAATCAACAAAAGTGAGGGAATGAGGGTTGAATAATCCAGTAGGTGATTCCTAACAGGGGAGAGAAAAATCTAAACAACGGTAATTACTCAATGAATGGAATCTGCAGAAAATGCAGACTGCAAGAATAGGAGAACAAGAACATGGGACATAAGTTATAAAACAGGCCCTAACTCACCAAAGTTAAAAACATACCTATACAAGAAGAAAAGTCAATAGCTGGTGCTCAAAAATTTCTGGACCTGGTGGGGTAGATTTAAAAGTCCGTGATAAGGAGACACTTGTAGGGAAAGATGAGACCAGGACTCAGTACACTAGTGACACCCCAGCAGGAATAAAGAGGCATCTCCTGGAAGAAAGTATCCTAGTGTGACTATTCTGGAAGAAACTTTGTGATTTTTTTAAGATTTACTTTATTTATTTATGCATACAACAGCTGGAGTGCAGGCCAGAGGTGCAGGTGGTGAGAATATTCACCAGAGACAGAGTGAGGCGCAGAACAGGCAGATTGACTGAAAAATGCTGCTGAGGGGAGCAACCAGTGAGACCGGAGCGGTCTGCTGCACCATGTGGGTTAGCTCCCTGGCCAGCAATGGAACTGTTGCTACAGCTTGATAGTGCTGAGATTTAATTCCTTGCGCCACCAGGGAGGCCCTCTGGAAGAAATCTTAACTTGGGAATGCGAGGTGGAAAAGGTGCCACTAGAAAATGACACTGGGGGCCTCCCTGGTGGCGCAGTGGGTTGAGTGACGCACTATGAAGCGAACCGCAGCCCCTGCAGCACGAGTTCGATCCCCGCTGCTGGCCAGTGGGGGACCCACATGGCATAGCAGACCTCTCCTGCTGTGCCCGCTGCTCCCTTCAGCAGTGTACTTCGGTTGATCTGCCTGTTCTGCTCCCCGCTCTGTCTGTGGTGAATCCTCTCACCCCCCACACCTCTGGCCTGTACCCCAGTGCTTGTATGCATAAATAAATAAATCTTTAAAAAAAAAAAAGAAAAAAAAAAGAAAATGACACTGGGGTTTTCCCCAAGAACATGAGGAGATAAAAAAGGGACAGCTTTCATTCTTGACAGGTATTTCTTGATAACTGTTAACACTGCTACCAATTTCTTTGCATGCCTCTTTTCTAAGCTTAACCAGGGTCTTCTCTGTAAGCTGAGTTCTTAAAGTGTAATATGGGACTTGATTTTAGGGACAAAGTATTTCTCACCTTTAACCTTTCTGCTTCTCTAGGCTATATGCACAAAAGACTAACTTGAAATTTAACTTCTCGTATCTTTATTGGCCAAACACATTAAAATAGAAAAACCACACAACAACAAAAAACAAAACCCCAAGGTAGAAGGCATACAAGGGGAAAGAATCAATAGGTATCTAACACACTTGATGTCTGCATAACAAAGGACACTAGAGAAAGCATATTCTTCAAAAAACAAGATTTTAATTACACACACTAAGCCACAATCATATGGCCCTTTTGCAAGTTGGTGCACAGAGGTAGCTGAGGTCTGGCAGGGTCAAGTGCACCTGACCTGAAAGACTCCTGAAGGGCAGGAACTAAGTGATCCGCCTCCTCTCTAACACTGACATACTTACACAGACCACACCCAGCAGATGCAACAGTCTCTGCCAAGCCACACATTCTGCTATGCACTGCCTGTCACTGACCAGTAGGGGAGCAGACAAAAGACAGGTTGCCAAACGCTCAAATGTAAAAAAAAAAAAAAAAAAAAAACCTAGCACCTACAAATGTTGGCAAGGATATGGTGAAAAAGGAACTCTCCTACACACTACTGGTGGGAATGTAAATTGGTCCAACCTCTATGGAAAGCTGTATGGAGGTTCCTCAGTCTACTAAAAATGGAATTACCTTATGACCCAGCGATCCCACTCATAGGGATTTACCCAAAGGACACAAAAACATCAACTCAAAAGAATACATGCACCTCTATGTTTAGTGTAGCATTATTTATAATTGGTAAGAATTGGAATCAACCCAAATGCCTAACAACAGAAGACTGGATCAAGAAAATGTGGTATATATACACAATGGAATATTATTCAGCAATCAAAAAAGATAAACTAGAAACATCCATAGAAACATGGATGGAGCTTGAAGGGATTATGATCAGTGAAATAAGCCAGAAGGAAAAAGGAAAATACCAGATGGTCTCACTCATAGGAGGAATATTGGTGAACAAGAAAAATAATAAAATCAACAACAATGACAAAACCACAACTAAACAAGAATGAACAGACAGCTACAGTAAGAGACATTAGGGAGGGAAGAGGTAGGGATTGGGATCAGGGTGGGGACAGGAGGAACACAAGGGACTGTGGTGATAGTGCAATGGTGAACTGGTGATGGAAATCCTAGCAAAAAAGCAAAAATCCTAGAAAAGCAAGCAAACATTGTAATTAATAAATTTTTAAAATGTAAAACTTAGGTGCTTCCCCTCCTGGATGTTAACAAATATTTGCATTTATTAAAGAGAGAGAGAGAGAGAGAGAGAGAGAGAGAGAGAGAGAGAGCCGAAAGCTAATTAGACAGGATGCTGGACAGGTCTACTAAAGAAAGGATCAGAGAAACATTCCAGACAAGGTAATAGCTAAGTTGAGTTCTGAGATGATAATCAGATAAAGTGAGAGAACATTCCAGCAGAGGGAGACAAGGAGACTGCAGAGAATTCACAGAACCAAGTTCAATGAAGTAACTAAAAGGAGATGGGAAAGGATGAGAGTCTAGCGTAAAGTGATGAAGTGCTCCGAGATCAAGCTAAGGTTTAGTAGCTCTGATTACAAAAATAGAAGCAATTGAAGATTTTTTTTCAAGGGGGTAGGGGGTGTTGTTGACTCCGAAAAGATTCATATTTTGAAAAGACAGAGACAGGAATAAATCTCCAGATTTAACAGAATTATGATCAAGATATGGAAAAAGGTTAGGAAAAACATTATTAACATGTACACACTCTTTTCTAGTGAACAAATTTCCTTTATGGGGTTCCCATATTATCTTTTGAAAATGGAGAATTCAGAGGCTGAAAGCAGGTCAGTCCTCTGAATGTAGAAATGAATATTATGAAGTACTGAGTGCATTGTTAACTTTAATTCAGGACACTTCAAAAAAATGTTTGATTTATTGTAGATTTCTGAGTACAAAAAGTTTTACCGTTCTTAAATTGTACCTATTATCAGCACACTACCATGAATTTTAAAGACTTCACAGATATAAAAATCATCTTTTACCTTCCTTTTGGGACAGACCAATCACTGCTCCCCACTACATATCTGAAATATAATTTGCAAGCCTGATTTCTTGATGGCCATGCTGGTTTATAGCAAGACTGAAGCCACAAGGTGAAAAAATTGTTTGAGTTGACTGAGAATCCCCAAAGGGTTTCTTTACCTCAGCAGCTAGTCTATTCAGTACTGACAATTCCAACCACCAGGAGGAATTTCCCTGCCTAGGTTTATTTTGCTGGCACAAGCACACTCACACAAAAATTTCCTGACATTTTATATCAAGTAGGAAAGGATGATCAGAATAGGAACGTTTTTAATGCCAAGCAAATTTCAGGGCTTTTTCCATTGCCTAAGGGTTGTGAAATAGGCAACCACAAAGTAAACTCATATTTACTCTTAAAAAACAATCTGTATCTTAATCATTTTAGCGAAAGTTCCAAGAGCTTTTCCCTAAACTCCCTAACAACCCTACCACCACCACCAAAACAATGAATTCTAGGCTCTCTTTATTTCTAAAATATTTCTAATTATTTCATTTCACCATAAAATAACCAAGCTTGTATTGGGCATTTGCCATATATCACCATCAATTCATAAAAGATGCTTAATTTTAACACCAAGGATTTTTTTCCCCACAAAGGGCAGTCCTTTAATTGAATAAATTTAGTTTTATGAAAAAAAAATTCTCCATATTGTCTTTTGTTTTCCATTCCATTTCAGAGACCTTGACCCAGTTTCTCCAAGACTTGTTTTCAATAATTTTATAATGCCCACTTCTCCCTTTTTTTAAGATCACACTAATAACTGTTATAGAAACCGTGAGAAGCCGCAGTTCAACTCCTGGCTGAAGAGGACTTTGTAGACAAGGATCTATTATTAAATGTTAAAATTAGCAACCTAAACTCTTTACCATCTCCTCCCCGACCCTGCACTTTATAGATTGGAAATGAAGGTGCAGAGAGGAAAACTGAATTGCCCGAAGTCAAAAAGCAAGAATATCTCCAACTTCCTGACACCTATCACTAATCCTCTACTGAGCCAGACAGTTTACGTAATGTTATGTACAAATTAGCCACGATTTAAATATGTATCTGGAACTGCAAGACTTAAGTATTATCCTCACAGTAATTCTATACTAAAGCAATATTATCAATCTCAGTCATCTGAAACATTAAATGTACTAAGTCAGGTCAGTTAAAAACTTCAGAGAGACTCCTTTTTAAGATGACACACTGCATATACCCGTCCTAAAAGTTCAAGTTTAAAATGGAAATTGTGATACAAAGTTCACCTTAACCATAACTGCTGCAATTACTCTTCATTCACTAGGATAATGTACTTGATGCTCAGATACTGGACTATTACCAAGACACAGAGTGAAAAAGCTTTTCAATGGCACAATAGTCACTTTCCTAATCTGCATTTCAAGAAAACCCCTGGAATATGTACAGGCAAGAAAGCATTCTTCAACTATCAAAAGTTGCGAGGTCTTTAAAGACTGTTGGGTGTACACTAAAAGTGGACAAAGAGGGCCTCCCTGGTGGCACAGTGGGTTAAGCAACGCACTATGAAGCAAACCGCAGCCACTGCAGCACGAGTTCGATCCCTGCTGACCTGGGGAGGTGACCCACATGGCACAGGCAGATCTCTTCTGCCTGGCCTGCTGCTCCCCTCAGCAGTGTATTTCAGTCAGTCTGCCTGTTCTGCTCCCCACTCTGTTTGGTGAATCCTCTCACCTCCCATGACTCTGGCCTGTACCCCAGCTCTTGTGTGCATAAATAAATAAATCTTTAAAAAAAATAAAAGTGGAGAAAGAAACACTGTATACATTGTATAGAGGAAAAAGATTATTGGATCAGTCTTTTTTTATACAGGAAAAGTTTACTCAGATCAATACCCTGCTATTCTACACCTATGTCCTGTCGTATTGGTTTGGCTATTTTATACTCTACATGTGTTATGCTGAAGGGTACCAAGTCACGGTCCTATTCCTCGAGATGTATCTTTCCGGTTGAAGCAAAACGCTGTTGGGTAGGCTCTGGATATTTATTAGTTCTTGAGTCTGTTGTAAGCCCAGGAAACAATGGATTGAGATGCTCTTCTTACAACATACAAGCCGATGGGAATTTTTTCCTGAGCCTTCCCGTGCTCGCCAGAGGGCATCAACAAATTAAGGTTGGGCAGCCTTTGAAAGATCACAGAATTCTTATTTGGTCAGGTAAAGAGGGTGAAACGACGTGGACAATGATTTCCTTTCCAGGGGAGCTGCCAAGAACGAACTATGAAGTCTTAACCTAACCATTTAAACTACACGATTATCGGATTTCAGAAAATGCAAGTTTTTCTCAGATAGACCAATAGGTTTTTCATACAGAACCTGATTCAGTTAACCGGGGGTCAACAACAACAAAAAGACATTGTGCCCGCTTTGGGCTGACCTCCCAATGGAGCGCAGCTGGGCAAGGGTGGGACCGCAGGCTCTGGCGGAAGCACAGCCCGCAGGAAGCCAGCGGTCCGACGCTCGCAGACCCGCTCCCGGCGCCGTGTCCTCAGGACCCCCGAGCAGCGCTGTCCCCATCGGGGGCAAGGAAGCTGGGGACCCTGGCGGGGAAGCGGTCTCTGCTGCGGCGCGGAGGTCACACTGGCCCCTGGCTCTAAAAGATACGCGGACGGAGACCCAGAAACCAAGCTGGCTACCAACATTCGCCAGGTAAAGACCGCAGGTAGGGAGGGTCGCGGGCGCAGTCAGCGGGTTGACACAGGACGGGGACCGCGCAGACGCAAGCGCAGGACGGGCTGGGGGCCCGAGAGGGGCAGGGCGCAGGCGCGGGCCCGCCGGGGTCTGCGGGGCCGCCTGGGCCTGGCCGCGCGGGCGGCGCTAAGATGGACTGGCTCGCCGGCACACACACTGAAGGGACCTGGCCCAGGCTCTTACCGCGCGGCGCCGCCTCGCTCGCTCGCTAGCTTCGCACTGAGGCCGGGTGGCGAGTTCACCCGGTGGCGCGGCCCGAATCCGTTGAATCCAACCTCAGCACGGCAGCCAACCCCGCGGCGGCGTTCGCCCGTCCAGCCCTGCCTCCCTCGCGGCCCCCGCCCATTGCACGCCCAGCACGACCGCTGCCTACTGCGCAGGCGTCGTGCAGGCCCAGCCCACAACCCGCCGCCGCGCCGGCGCCGGTCGCTCCGCCCACTCTGCTAGTTTCTCTCCTCCCCACGCCCCTAGCCCCCGCCGCCTCCTCTTTCCCCCACTACCCTCGGCCGGACCTGAGTCTGGCTGGTTCTGCCACTCATGAATCGCCGAGGGTGTCAGAACAGGCTGTGCTCGTCTCGGACTTCGCGCTCGCGACACGTATGGCGTATTCTCGTGAAGGTTGTGCTGGGCGCGGCCAGGTGGTGACCATGGAGCTCCCAATCCCAAAGCTTTCCTCATTTCAAAGGTCCGTCCACACATCCCATATTTTAGTGTGCCAAGGCCAGTGCTTGGCATGAGTAGACGGTGGTGAGAAAAACACAAGCCCTGCCCTCCTGGTGCTCCCAAGTTAGCAGGGAACACAGGCAAATAAAGTGAGCGACCGAATAAATAAATAAATAAAGCTAAGTAACTTTTATAAAGTTAAGGAAGTTCTACTGCTTTCCTTTGATAATTTGAGCTACTTTAATAGATATTTTGTTTTTTACATTATCTTTCCCAGGAAAACCTAACGTGTTCTTGATGTATTTATTGCTGGATTGTTAAAGGGCAGAAAAATTACAAACATAGAAGGACAAACTCTTGGAGGTATTTAGGGCTGCTTAGCTAAGGCTCATTTTGGCTAGTCATACCAAAATGCACAGGAAAGACCTTTGGTGACTGTAGTGCCAGGAAGGGCACAGAGAGAGTTCTGGATGATTCTAGCAGATGGGGTAAAGGAAGAGTCCTGGAGCCCTCTGTGGCTTTTTAGTTTTTATTTACAGAGGTGGGCAGGTACATGGCAGGCATGGGTGCCAGCAGGCATGGGTGCTCACGGGCCAGGAGGCTGGCAGGCCTCCCAGTCCCTGGCGCATCTCACCCTCTCTGCTCCAGGACGCTTCCTTTACTTGTCTGCTAGAGGAGAAAGTCAGTGAGGAGAAGCACCTGCATAGTCACAGGTGGGCCCAAGGTGACTGTCCAGTTCCAGTGCAGAGACTGCATTGATATGCAGGGAGGGGCTTGAGAAGACTACAAGCACGTGCCCTCGGGAGAGTATTACAATGGATTCCAGAGATAGAGCTCCATCTTCTATCTTTACTTTGTCTAGCATTTACATGGATTCCAGAGATAATTTGCTTGGGTTAATGGTTGTTCATCCCTTCTACCCCCACCTCCAGTTATCTGGTCTGAACACATCTCCATTCCAATTTTTCTATTCTTTTGTCCATCAGATTCAGTAAAAACTACCTGCTAATACTGATTGCAAACAGTTATGTTGGTAAGTGATATTGTTACAGGGCAACCCTAATATAAAATGGGTTCCCCACACTGGGTTCTCCACCCGCGCGCTCAGAAGACTTAAAAAGTCCCAACTCCAGGTACACGTGGCAAAAGTTATTAACACGTTTTATTTTATGAAATAAGGGGGAATAAAATAGTAATAACACCAAAGGAAAAAGAAAGGGATACAGATCCACAAATTACCAGATCTAAGCAATGGCACGTTGAGAGCTGGCTCCGAGTCGAATGAGATGGCTCCGAAGGAAGGGGTCTGGCTCCTCAGTAAGAGGGAGCGTGTGCCCCAGGCTCACCTCGGTTTCATAGCCAGCCTGGCTGCTTAACTCCACCCTCAGTTCCCAGTAATTCATTCTTCGATAATTATTTTATCGGATTTGTGGTTCTGGAACACTGATGGTCTGGAGTGGGGGTTGGAGTCCACACACCCATAATCCATTTAGGACCACCTTTCCCCCCAGCAATATTGGCCTATGCTTGTTGTTATACCTAGCTTAATATTAACCTTATAGTAAATTCACAAGTAGTCAAGTAGACTTCCATTTTCTTCTGTATCTAGAAACCTATGTATAAGCTGTTTCTACTGTTTTTCATGTTGGCTGACCTGATCTATAAAATCATCAGGGTGTTGATGGGTTTTTTAATTTAATTTTATTCGTAACAAGAATTTTGAAGAGGTAGGGTACATATTTTAAACTAATGGTTCTAGATCTAAACAGAATTTCTGTTTCTTCCTATGTCATTTTCACTGTTCTATTTTTGCAAGAAAGTGCCTTGATGCTTTCAGAATGTTTGGCTTAAAGTTGTTCATGAAATTCCCTGATGATATTGGCTTTCATCTTATTCATATTTTTTGTTTCTGACTATAGTTCTAATATATTTGCATTTTCAAAATCTTGAAAAACACCATCTCAACAACCTCTCCATTTCTATAGTCTTTCTCAGATGCAGCTAAATGCATTTGATTTCTTGATAGATTTCTGGAGAAATTATGAATATAAACAAATATTCAAATGTATGAACAGATATGTTCTTTTACCTCTCTTTTTTATTAAATGATAGTGTACTACACATACCAATCTGTTCTTTCTTTTTAAAATCAGAATATCCATGGTGTTTTATTAGTCTGGAGATAATAATTTAGACCTAGTGTAGACTAGGGTCCTCTTCCTCATAACTAGGCAGTCCAGGTTTGAATCCTGGCTCCATGACTGTCTGTCATTGCCTTTCAGTTTTGTCTTGTACAAAATGGTTTCTGTTATAAGTTGTTATGGGCATGAAGTGGGATAATGCACGAAGAGGACTAAGCACCCAGCAAAGGCCAGGTAAGTGTGAGAGGGATTAATGTAGCATCTGGTTAGGCATTTACAATTCATAAAGGACTTAACATCATTCAGAATCTCATGCCACTCCTGTAAGAACCGTATGAAGGGTAAAATTGAGGCCCAAAAAGTTTAGTTTCACTTATCCAAGGCCACCTAGCTAGCAAAGGGTACCAGAAATGTCTGGACCATGTACCCACCATCATCCCACTGCTACTGAGAAGCCCTGCATGCTGTTAAAGTATTATTTTTATATTGAAAGATACAAAGTAAATTTACAACTAAATGAAATATCAAAAAGTGAAAGGCAAGAAAGGAATTTTAGCAGTTACCCCATTTCCCTTCCCCTTCAACAATCCCCTCTTCCTAAGGTAACTACCAGACATCTAACTCAGAACTGAGATGGACTGATTTTGAACTTTAAGTTAATAGACAGCTATTATATTGGTTTCCTAAGGCTACTGTAACAAATTACCACAATCTTGGTGACTTAAGACAATGAAAATGTGATGTCTCACAGTTTTGGAGGCTGAAGTTCCACATCAAGGTATTGGCATCTCTGAGTTTCCTCTGAAGACTATGGGAGAGAATCTATTTCTTGATTCATCTTTGGTGTTCCTTTTCTTATATTCATATCAATATAATCACTGCCTCATTAAGCCCTACCAAATGGCCTTCTCTGATTCTTATAAGGACACTTGTGATGGCATTGAGGACACAGCTGGGTAATCCAGAAAAGTCTCCTATCACAAGATCCTTAATTTATCACAACTGCAAACACCCTTTTATAAATAACATATATAGGCCCAGGAGTTAGTACCTAATATCTTTGGCAGTCTACTACAAGTGTATATTCTCTTCTGTCTGCCTTCTTTCAATCAACATAAAGTCTGTGTTTTCGGCTTTCTTCTTCTTGTGTCTGTGGCATGCAAAATGAATATAATTTTGATTGCTGGGTAGTATTCCATTGGATTTACCAAACAATTTTGAAATGGTTTGCCCATTTTCCTGTTGATGGACATTTAGTTTCTCTAGTTGGGACATTCGTAGAAAGAAAATTGCACTGATCAAAAAATATTCCTGGTGTCTCCAATGGAAAGCTAAGCATAGAATAAGTAGAATAATAGAATAAGTTCTATTATAGCTTATCTGATTCTGATTCTGTGAAGTGCCAGGATTTTTATTGCCTTGTACAACTCTATAAATTGTAGAAAGTTGATGGCAATGCAAATAATTGTGCCTAGGGACATCTGAATGAACTCTTATCTAGGGACAGCCCTGCCACTGTGACAAAGCCAGTTTTACTTCCATTTGCAAGTTTATCTCAGTATTTCTGATTTATAAATGTGTCTGAACTTTGAATTCTCCTTTGAATTGATGGTAACATCTTTCAAGTCCCTTTGCTTAATTAATGCGTTAAATTTTCTGATGAATGTTGATTTATATTTATTTAAGAGTCACAATTTTACTTTTTTAAACATTTCACAACCTCCGCAAGTTGTGCTTCCTTTATTTATTTATTTATTTATTTATTTATTTTTAGATTTCTTTATGCATACAAAGGCTGGGGTATACAGGCCAGAGTCTCAGGAGGTGAGAGGATTCACCAGAGACAGAGAGGGGAGCAGAACAGGCAGATCAACTGAAACACTGCTGAAGGGAGCAGCAGGCGAGGCAGGAGAGGTCTGCTGCACCATGTGGGTCCTCTCCGTGGCGGGCGGCAGGGATCGAACTCGTGCTGCAGTGGCTGTGGTTTGCTTCATAGTGGGTTGCTTAACCCACTGTGCCACCAGGGAGGCCCAAGTCATGATTTTACTTTTTTAAAAATAATCTTTATTGTTGGGAATAAAGTTCCTGTGAACATTCTTGTATACAGAAAAATACTTTTACTGAGCCAGAACTACTAAAATCTATATTCTGCCATTGAAATTCCAAAGAAAGAAAAACATTTTCCACCAAACAGGAAATTGCTGATACTTCCTGAGCAGCAACTAGGCTTGTAGAACCCTAATCTCAAAGAACCTTTTCTGGCCGGGAGTGGCAGTGTCACCTGATCCTCAATCAGGTCAGATGAGGTCCCTGAGGAATCATTAGGGTTCTCCGAGGAGGTAGCCCTTGAGCAAGGTTTCCACCAGGGATGTTAAACAGTAGAAGAAAGGGTAAGGAAGTAAATGTGAACAGGGCATTCTCAGGGCAAAACTGAAGCTGCAGCGCAGAGCAGGGCACATGGCTCTGTATGAGAGGTGATGAGGGCAAATCAGAGAGCCTTTTTAGAACTATAGAACCTGGGTTCTGTGGTGTGACAAATGCAAGTTAGTACAGCTTTGGGACAAGGGTGTGACTTACAGCACAATCTTTAGCAAGACTGACCTCATGGTATGCACAGGATAAAGAGGAAGATTCTAGTAGCCACAGGACCTGTTCATGGTCCTGGGAGAGGTGGGGGCAATTCTGGGATAGAGATGGGGTCAGAGGAGGAGACAGACCTGTGAATGAGAAGACTAGAAGGGCAGTAAGAATAGGAAACTGGGGCACTGTAGGGGAAGAAAGGAAACTTCCCTCTACCCTTCAGGTTCTTCTTGGGCTGGCCAAGTAATAAAAGTAGATTAAACAGATTAATAGGAAAAAAGAACAAATTTAATTACAAATTATGGAGAATCTACATGGATGCAAATTCTAAATGGGACAAAACAAGGATGTTCATTGTAAAATAAGGAGTGGGATAGAGGCCTCAGGCTTCACAGAGAGGACAGGACCTGTGAGACAAGCAAAGGGATGTTACGGAGCAATGAGGGGTCTGTATCCTGCATGCATAGATCAGATATTGACATCAGGTCTTTGAGAAATCACCTGATTGCAAATCAATTGGCAAGAAAATAGGAGATAAACTCAAATCTACCTCCCCAATTAAGAAATGAATTGAGGGCCTCCCTGGTGGCGCAGTGGGTTGAGCAACAACCTATGAAGCAAACCGCAGCCGCTGCAGCACGAGTTCGATCCCTGCTGCCGGCCAGGGTGGGGACCCACATGGTGCAGCAGACCTCTCCTGCTGTGCCCGCTGCTCCCCTCAGCAGT
>JAGFMF010011418.1:12874421-12902541 GCA_019455555.1 Galemys pyrenaicus | reverse complement strand
ATGTGGGTCCCCTCCCTGGCCGGCAGCAGGGATCGAACTCGTGCTGCAGTGGCTGCGGTTTGCTTCATAGTGTGTTGCTTAACCCACTGCGCCACGGGGGAGGCCCAAGTATGCCTCAGTTTCAATATCTATCAAGTAAAGGAATTGGCCCTTGGGGTCTCTTTGAGATGTAGGATCTCAGCTTCAGGGCCTGATGAGTGTTCTGCTCCTGGGCCATACCACAGACCTGGGCTCAGCCCACACGGCCCATGCTCGCAGGACCAGGGGTTACTCAGTTCTTGCAGGAAACGAGTTCCTAGTACGAAAGATGGAATAGGCCCCCTTTTATTTTTTGGTAATTTTTCAAGTAGGATCAGGAAGGTAGAAGTAGGGGAGCTATCAGTGTCATTTTAGGGGCCAAACATTTGGGAGAAAGGGGCCAATGGCAGCGCACTTGTCATCAGCAGATGTCAGAGTGGACAAATGGCACCTCATACTAGACATTCTTCCATTGCAGGCGGGACCCAACATCAAGTCTTACCCCTTGGGGGGTGGGCATCTGTCCTGCTCCGGGTGTGTGTGGTCTAGTAAGGATGACGTTGAGCTCAGGGCTGCTGCCACTAAGCCCTGTGTCTCCCCAGGATACCGTATGCCCTTCACTCACTGAAAAAGCCACAGTGCTGTTCCACAGCTGGAGGGAGAATGATGGTTTAGGCAGGTGATTCCTCACCACATGGTCCCGTCCCATGAGAGCAGACCAGCAGTCAATGAGGAGGCCCTGGAGATCCCAACTCACCACCTTTCACCCACCTCACTGGCAACCTTGTGTCTTAGGTGAGGCTGGTCGCCTAGCGGTGACAGTGACTGACAGCAGCACTGCCGATGACAATGTTGCCACAGTCAGTTCATCACCATCTCTACCACCAACTCAAGACAGATACAGCTGCATCTCTAACTCCAATCCCAGCTCCAGTAAGAGCTTAAGTGCCAGCTCTAGAGGATCTCCAAAACCAATTCAGAGTTAAACATAGGAGTAGATTTAGATGAAGAACCCCTCCACCAGCAGCATTAGTCCTAGCTCCAGCGTTAGAGTCTATCCCAGAATAGTTCAGAACGAGGGCCACAGAAAGTTTAAAGTTAGAGTCAGCTCTAGTCCCCTCTTTACTATCAGCTTCAGATCTGATAATAGTACAGCTGTTAAAACACTGTAAGCGCCAAGGGTAGAACCAGTTGCAATACAACTTACTGTACCTTAGCATCTAAAACCAGTGCTAGAATCAGCTTCAGTCTTCATGCTATGGTGCCATGATTAAATTTGAAAACTAAGCTCCCATTCCTTATCCAGCAGGCAAATTTGGGGGCTTTAAATGGATAAAGGAAGTGGATGAAACCGGCATGGGAACTGGGCTGTTAAGCTGATCTGGATCACAAGCCAGGACATACCCAAGACAAGCCACCCTAACCAATCAGTGATTCCTGGAGTGTCAACAGAGCCTCGGGACCCCGGTCTCTGCAAGCAGACCTCCTCTATCTTGCCAGCTGTTCCTATTAGAAGTGTATTTCCACAAATCCACCTTTTTTGTGCTACACTCTGTCTGATGAATTCTTTCATCCCCATGCCTCTGGCCTACAGCATGATTCTCCCCTACAAAATTAAGCTCTACTGCCAGTACCAGTTAGAGTACCAGGTCTAGAGCCAGCTCTAGAGCAAGAATCTGCTCAACACCAACTCTTACAAAAGATCCAGGGCCAAGTCCAGAATTAGAACTAGCTTTACAACTGAATTTTATTCTTTTTAAAGATTTATTTATTTATGCATACAAGAGCTGGGGTACAGGCCAGAGGCATGGTGGGCGAGAGGACTCACCAAAGACAGAGTGAGGAGCAGAACAGGCAGATCGACTGAAACACTGCTGGAGCAGCGGGCGAGGCCGGAGAGGTCTGCTGTGCCATGTGGGGCCCCTCCCTGGCCAGTGGCAGGGATCGAACTCATGCTGCAGTGGCTGCATTTTGCCTCACTGTGTGGTACTTAACCCATTGTGCCACCAGGGAGGCCCTACAACTAAATCTTATTTCTGCTATAGAACTAAGGCTTGTGCAAGCTTTAGTAGCTTCCAGAACCAAAGTGAGCACCAACAACAAACCTAGAATTATATTTCCCACACCAGCTCTAATACTATTTCCAGAACTGGAGCCACCTCAAGGGACAGCTCCTTTACCACTTACAGAATCAGTATTATTTTAACACCAACTCTAGAGCAATAGCAGTTCCAGCACCAGACAAATAGTTATGGCTATCAATAGAAACAGCAGTCGCTCCAGAGCTAAAGATATCTATAGGAGCAACTTCAGTACCAACTCTAGTTCCAAAGATAGAATCAGCTCAAGAGTTACATCCAATTCCATAATGAATCTGGACTTAGGGTCAGCTTTGACAGCCTCTCCGGATATAGAGCTAGTGTCAGATCTAGAGCTAGACCCCAACTTCAGGTCTTGCATTTGCTCTGGAGATAGAGCCATTTTTTCTGTTCTACTTCTAGTTCAAGGGAGAGAGCTAGTATCAACTTTATACTGGAGCCCTCTCCAGCACCAACTGTAAAATTAGAGCCCATATCCAATAGGTCCAGAGTCAGCACCATATTCAGAGTCAGAGCTCTCACTAGATCAGTAATTGGAGCCAGATTATCAATAGCTGTAAAAGTAATTCCAAAGGTACAGGCATTTCTGTCATTAAATCAGAGCTAGGTATTTCTGTCATTAAATATACCTCCAGAGCTAGATGGCTTTACTAGTCATTCCAGAAATAGATTCTTGCCAAATCCAGCTCTAGTACTAAGTTTAGAGGAAGAGACAGCTCAAGCACCAGTTCTAACATCAGCTCCAATGCTAGAACCCATGCCAGCTACAGAACTAGACCAGGTGTAGAAACCACACTAATCTAACACCAGAGCTAGAAATAACACAAGAACCAATACCGCCAAACTCAGAGAGAGATAGTCTATCACCAACTGTTGTGCCAGCTCTAGCACCAATTCTATATTTAGAACTTCCTCCAAATTAGTTCCAGGTTAGAGTCAGTGTGAGAGGTGATTTGGTATTGAAGGTGCTCTCTGAAGAGAGGGGACAATCCTTGTGCAGTCAAGATGGGTTAGGAGACCCTAGTCAGGAGGAGAAAAGGGAAAAGTAGAAAGGAAAAGACTGTCCAGCTTGGGGGCTAGAGGCACAGGGCAAGTTTCTGAGCATTCCTCCAGGGGAGATATTGGAGTACTAGAGATTGTGAAACTAGAACCAATTCCACCACCAGATCTAACACTGGATACAGAGGTAGAGTAAACTTCTCTGTTATCTCTAGTGCCAGATTTCAAGTCAGTGCAAGCTGGCTAAAGCCGTTTCAGAGGCTGATGCACAGCTGGAGTTAGCCCTTTCACCAGCTCTAGAGGGAGGGCCAATTCTGGGAACATCTGCAGGGTAAGTGCCTAAGATACAGCCAGTACCAACTATGAAATTCCCATGCCTGTCAAGGCGTCCTATCTTTTTATGTCATTGCCACCTCCTCCCCACTTTGCTTTATTATCAATATCTTATACAATACATACAACATGAAGGGTTTCTTTCCCCCTTTATTTATATATATTTGACATCAGTTGTGGTCCCCGTTTCCCACCACCATTTCACCCATGCACCATCACCTCAGTCCCCTGTGTTCTTTCTGCCCTCGACCCACTCCCTCCCCCCTCACACACAAAGTGTTTCTGATTTGTCCTTGTCTTTTTGTTTAGACAAAATGGAGTTTACCTTTTAAAATATTTTCAATTGCACAGCTTAGCGAAATCATTTATGTTCACTATGCTGTTCCCCATCACCGCTACCTGGATCCAGAACATTTTCATCTCCCCGTACGAAATTCCCTATCTATGAAGCAATCACTCTCCAATCTTTTTTTTTAAAAGATTTATTTATTTATGCATACAAGCACTAGGGTACAGGCCAGAGGTGTGGGGGGTGAGAGGATTCACCAGAGACAGAGTGGGGAGTAGAACAGATTGACCAAAGCACACTGCTGAGGGGAACAGCAGGCAAGGCAGGAGAGGTCTGTTACGCCATGTGGGTCCCCTCCCTCACCCATGGCAGGGATCGAACTTGTGCTGCAGTGGCTGCAGTTTGCCTCATAGTGTGTTGCTTAACCCACTGCCCACCAGGGAGGCCCCACTCCCCAATCTTTATAGCCCCTAGCAACTAGTACTCATTATTCTGTTTTCTCTATTCGCTTAACTATCCTGGATATTTCATATAAATGAAATGAATAACACAACATGTGACCTTTTTATATTTGCTTTCATTAACAGTGTTTTCAGGGCCCTCCCTGGTGGTGCAGTGGGTTAAGCAATGCACTATGAAGCTAACCGCAGCCACTGCAGCACGAGTTTGATCCCTGCTGCCTGCTGGGGAGTTGACTCACATGGCGCAGCAGACCTCTCCTGCCTGGCTCGCTGCTCTCCTCAGCAGTGTGTTTTGGTCCACCGGCTTGTTCTGCCCCCTGCTCTGTCTGGTGGATTCTCTCACCTCCCCGCACCTCTGGCCTGTACCCCAGTGCTTGTATGCATAAATAAATAAATCTTTAAAAAACAAAAACAGTGTTTTCAGAGTCATCCATGTTGTAAATGAATCTATACTTTATTTTGTTCTATGAATAGTATCCCAGTTTCAGAATATATTACATTTTGTTTAGTCATTCACCTGTTCATGGACATTTGGGTGGTTTTCACTTTTGGGCTACAGTGAATAGTACTGCTATTAATATTTGTGTGCAAATATTTGACTTATTTGAGTAAACATTTGCATTCAATTCTTGGTTATATACCTAGGAGTGGAATTACTGGGTTAATAGCAAACTCTATGCTTAACTGAGGAACTGCCTAACTGTCTTCATAGTCTTTGCACCATTATATAATGAGGCTCCTAATTTCTCCACTTCTTCACCAATACTTGCTTTTTCCTCTCTGTGTCACCCCCAGCCTCCAGTTTTAATAATAAACTGTGCTAGCAAGAATGGAGTGATATGTCATTATGGTTTAAATTCACATTTTCCTGATATCCAATAATGTGGTTCATCTTTCCAAGCATTTGTTGTCCATTTGTATGTCTTCAGAGAAGACAAGAGCTTTGTGCTTTTTGTTGTTGTTGCATTGTTTGAATTTTTATTGTTGAGTTGTAAAATTTTCTCTTACATTTTGGGCAGAAGATCCATAACATATGCATCATTTGTAAATATTTTCTATCCCCCTGGGGGTGTCTTTTCACTGTTTCAAGTGTATTTCTGATGCACCAATTTTCATTTGGCTGACATCCAAAGTATCTATTTTTCTTTTATTGAATTTGGTGTTATCTTTAAAAAAAACTGATATCAATTTCAAAGTCATGAAAACTTGTTCCTATGTTTTCTCCTATGACATAAGTTCAATCCCTGCAACCGGTCAGGGAGGTGACCCACATGGCGCAGCAGATCTGCTGCCTCACCTGCTGCTTCCCTCAGCAATGTGTTTCAGAACGCTCTGCCTGTTCTGTTCCCCACTCTGTCTCCAGTGAATCCTTTCACACACACACACCCCATCTCTGGATTGTGCTCCAGTCTTGTGTGCATAAATAAACATATCTTTTAAAAAACAAAACACGTAGGAAAATATCATTAAATTCCAAAGAAATAAATAATATTCTTTTTTTTAAAGATGTATTTTTTTATTCATACAAGAACTGGGGTACAGGCCAGAAGTGCAGGGGTGAGAGGACCCACCAGGAGTGGGGAACAGAACAGGCAGATTTGACTGAAATACAGTCTGAGGGGAGCAGCGGGCGAGGCAGTAGAGGTCTGCGGAGCCATATTGTTACAGGGCAACCCTAATATAAAATGGGTTCCCCACACTGGGTTCTCCACCCGCACGCTCAGAAGACTTAAAAGTCCCAACTCCAGGTACACGTGGCAAAAGTTATTAGCAAGTTTTATTTTATGAAAGAAAGGGGAATAAAATAGTAATAACACCAAAGGAAAAAGAAAGGGATACAAATCCACAAATACTCTACCAGATCTAAGCAATGGCGCGTTGAGAGCTGGCTCCGAGTCGAATGAGATGGCTCTGAAGGAAGGGGTCTGGCTCCTCCTTAAGAGGAAGGACCCCAAGCTCACCTCTGGTTTTATAGCCAACCTGGCTGCTTAACTCCACCCTCAGGTCCCAGTAATCCACTCTTTGATAATCATCTTATCGGATTTGTGGTTCTGGAACACTGATGGTCTGGAGTGGGGGTTGGAGTCTACACACCCATAATCCATTTAGGACCACCTTTCCCCTTAACAATATGGGTCCCCTCCCTGCCAGCAGCAGGGATCGAACTCGTGCTGCAGTGGTTGCAGTTTGCTTCATAGTGCATTGCCCACTGCGCCACCAGGGTGGGCCCAAAAAATAAAAATAAATATTCTTGACAGAAATTCTCTAGAGTTATGAAAATGTTCTGAGGAAGGCTAATCACTTGTACAGTCATTCTTTTGAAGTGCAGTATCGCTGATTTAAATCAACCCCCCTCTCGCCCCCTCCACCCCACCCATACAGATACAAATGAACGCACACTCACACACCGCCCTCTGGTGGCCAGCTGAGAAAGGCATGTGTGCTGAAGCACTGTATAGTTTTTGTCCATTGGAGTTAGTCAAACTTTACATATTGCCAAAATTTGAAGTAGGTCTAAACAAAGTCTGTAAGACACAATGTTTTGGGTGGCTTCCAGTGGAATTCATAGTTTATGTATCACACTATTAAAATCAACTTCAATTCCCTAGACTGAAAGACTAAAGGTTTTGGGAAATGATCTGGCAATGTAATCTCACACGTGTGTATCTTCTCCCCTAGTTTTCCCTAAAGTTCCTAAAGGTACAGACATGCACCAGTGTGACCATACTATGAAAAAAGGAAATATATACATTTTCTGGGGACTTTCACATACACGTTCTGACCAAGTGCTATTTCCCAAAGAGCTCCAAACATATGTGGCTCATTTGTTGGAACAGGGGCTTTGGAAGTCTAGGGGAAGAAGGGACGTGGCCCAAGTTTAACATTTTATTCAGTGAGACCACTGATGCATTCTGTGCTCATTTCTCCAGTTCCACAATGTGGAATGGAAATAGGTCTATTTAACAGCTGGTGGAATTACTATGTTTTCATGGACCTAGGAGTGTGGCGTATCAGGGAAGTAGTGACCGGTAAGTTTCTTAGAACTACGTCCTCCCTCACAGTAAAACCACAAGCAGTACCACATCCACGGTGAATATTGGAGAGATTAGTAATTATATCAAGGCCTGGAGAGATAAAGGGTGGGCAGCTCCACTATTGCTCATTTACTTGCCTCTTTGGCTACTGTGGAAGCCAGATGGTTCATGGAGACTGACAGGAGATTCGCACAAGCTCTAGCTGATAAAGATGACCGTCATAGTTGTGATTCTGTATGTGCTTTCCCTGTAGAGTCGATCCATGGGTTACTTGATCTCACAGAGTAGTAAGCCTGGGAAGTCCACTCCTGGGGGTGGTGGTATTAACATGATGTTAGAACCCTCTTCCTCACATAATTCTGGCTGCTAAAAATGGTGGAGTGACACAGGAAACCCACCAATATCCCTGGACCCCACACTAAGCTGGAGGTAACAGCAGCCAGCCCACCGTGGAAGAACTGGAAGACAGTGCAACTTCTGACTAGGCATCCTCAGTGCCCAACACTGTGGGCCTAGTGTCCTAGTGCACCCACTTCTGTACATAAAGTCTCTTTGCTGCAACACCATGGTTCTTCTCTATAATTTAACATTAATGGAATTTAAATAAAATGCACACATTCCATCTCATTTCACCATGCCAGCTCAGAATAAAGATGATATATTTTCCAGCCTCCATGGAGTGTCATGCCTGTGGCCATGGAACTAAAATCTGACCATGTTCCTAACTGTAGTCAAAGCATGTTATACATGCATGGTGTGGTAGCAGGTGAATCCTTCCTTAAAGGAGAGGGGCTTTATGCAATGTGCCCTTTCCTGCTTTGTTCTCATCTCCATTCTGCTTTCTGTAATGAAAATATGACAGTTGGAGCCCTGATTGTCCTCCTGAGCAAACAGTGTGAGTGCTTTAGGGGTGGTGGTATGGTGGGGTAAAAGGCACATGGGTTGCAAGGATTTAGTGGATTACCTAATTGAAGGTTATATGTGAGAGAAAAAAAATTTCTATGAATTACTCTTATTTGTGGGTCTGTTATATGTAGCTACAATAAACTTTAACTGTGAAACAATGAAGGCATTCATTTTTGGGGAGGGTTGAAGTTAATTGTGGCTTTGTTTAATACTCACCTTCTGGGATAAATATATGAAAGTACAGACTTGAATGAAAAATGAGTACTTGTTGTCGGGACATATTCAGAGCTGGAGGACCACACCTGATGATGTAACAGAGCCAAAGAATTATTGCAACCAGGGAGTCAAGGGTTAAAAAAAAGGGGGGGGTCATGGTGGAGGCAGCCATTTACTTCAGATGAAAACACTGAAATTGGCCATCAGATTAAACAGAATTAGTGCACTTGGCCTTCACTCAAATCGTGACCATGAAAACAACACACCTTGAAAATACAGGCTCTATCTTGTCACACTTACTTAGGAAGAAGCACCCTTTGAATCAGTTATTATCAGAGGCAATTGGTAGACACTGATGGAGTGTGGAGGTGTGAATAATAGGAGCAAGTTTAAGGAAGGATGAAGGACAGAGGCTGCCTGCTGATAGCCTCTGTTGCCACAGAAGACAGAAATAGTTGTAGAGCAGCTCAGGTTGGGAACTGGGAGAACAGCACGAGGGCATGAAAGCAGCCCCTTATGAATCTGATAGGACCTAATGTAATGGTGGCGGATTAATCACTCATAAATGTAGGGCAAAGACAAAATTATAAAAATTACTATAACTTCAGTAATTTACTAAAGGACACACAAGTTGAGGAGATGTAAATTATGACATAAAAATATAATAAATGATGGGGGAAGGGTTGAAGTGTAGAGTTTTTGGATATTTTCAAGTGAGCTTGTTATCAACAGAAAATAGATTCATATATATGGCATATTTGATGTAAGCCTCATAGTCACAGAGCCCAGCCTAGGGACAGTGTACACAGACCAACGGGTGAAGGGGCATTTTCTGGAGGAACCGTTGAGGTGAGTGAGTTGGGACTACCAGGCAGAGGGAACACGGGGCAGAGGCAGGGACCCAATGGCAGAAATGTACTTACACTGGGGGCACGTCAGCACTTAAGCCAGGTCTTATGAAGGACTTGTTGGGGCCTCCTTCCTAGACAGGACTTATCTCTTTGAGCCCCCAGAATAACTCCCTAAGGTAGTTAGAAACACTACCCCCCCTTTACTGGTGGGAAACAGAGACTTCAAGAACTGCCTCTTTAAATCCTTATAGAATGGAAGAGTCTAGACTTCAAACTCATTGCCTGTTAGACCTCTGAGGTGCCATCTAACATAGAAATTGATGAAACCCCATTTTGATTGCAGGGCAGAGGGACCTGCAGAGGAATGGGGATACCTCTATCCTGAGATGGAGGCCAAAGTGTGCCCATGCTGCTCTCATCACAGCCAGTGACATGGGAATGTGGATCTCCTCCAAAGTGAGTAGCCTCTACTGTTCCTGCTTCAAGTCGTCATTGCACAGTTGGGAAACTGAGGCCCAGAGAAGGGCAGAGACAGACCCCAAGCTTCAAGGATAGAATTCTGAGGTATTAGGGGAGTTTGGCTCCTAGACCAGGACTGCGACCCCACTCTGTTGGTTTGCTTTGGAATTGTGAGCCCCAGTTAACCCAGTCATTCCTTCCCATGTAGGGTCATGTCTTCTGGGTAGCCACACAGGTATACACAGATACATACCTGCCTTCAGAGAAGGGGAAACCAGGGCATGGCGTCAGAGTAGCAGAGGACCTAAGGGCGGCTATATCGGGATAAGAATGCAGATAGGCAGGTGATGGAGATAGCGTGGTCATGAGACAGCAGTGTCCAGTCTCTAGACCAGAGCCTGCAGCAGGATGAGGAGGAGAGATGCCAGGATGATGGGCAAGAGGGGAAATGCCCGGCTCTGTCTTCTTTAAGCTAACCAGGCAGAGGACCACCCACCCACGGATGTTCCATCAGGTCAGCTGGGGCACTCAGTGCCTGGAGTTTTCGGAGGGAATGCGCGCTGCGACTCCCGGGGACTCGGACTAGATGTGTTACTGCTGGCTTTTGCCTCCTACCAAGAAGGGTGCTAGGCAGCTGTCTCCACTGCCTCAGGACGGGATTCCGGAATGCAAGGAACCCACCTCTTGGAGCCCAGGGTCCAGGCTTGCAGTGAGGCAAAGGTCCTGGCACGCGCATGCGGGAGAGGTGGTGGCAGGAAATTTCCTGGGGCGGGGCTTAGACGAAGGGGCGGGGCTCTGGGTGGAACGCGCCGCTCAGACGCCGCTGGCGCTCACGCTCAGCCAATCCTGAGTCTTGTCATCTGGCAGTCCCTGAGCCGTCTCACGGCGGATCTTTCTTCTGCCTCTCGGTTTCTCGTCGGCTTGTCGACTCTACGGGAGTATTTCCGTTTCCGGCGGTGTCCACGCGGGCCTGTGGAGAAGCGGTTGTGAACCCGGTAACTGCCACTAATTGGGGCAGGCGGCCGCGGTGGGGGGTTTCGCGTGGTTGGGCCTCTGGGAGCATTGCGAGTCGCGTGCGTGGTAATGTCTGCCCGCGGGCCTTCCCGACGGTCTTTGCTCCCGAGGAGCGCTTCACGTGCTGGACAGACATTTCGTAGTTGCCGGAGAATTGTTCCAAGGTCGTTGTGGGACTGACTGAATGAATTCCTGCCGAGAGCCCGGACTGGGAAGGGAGGTGACTGGGAACGGTGCTTTCGCGGCAGGGTAGTTGTAGCCGGTGGCTTAGACCTGAGCCAGATCTGATGACTCCAGATTCCTCCACCCGTGCCTCCCCCAAAGGAGAGAGACAGTAGTACAACTTTGGAACCAAAATGTGGTAGTGAAGACAAATAATGACTGTGAAGTCACTCAGCTGTTTGGTTTGAAAGCATTCCTGGAACCTGGCTTACCGAAGTCCCAGCACTGCTCCTTGGCATTATGCTGGTGTAGACTTCCGTTGATGTATGTGGGAAACTCAAGATCGATCAATCTTTTGATTGGCACGGAAGATATTAGTTTGGATTCCCTTCCCTGGGTAGATTGTAGCCATAACTATGGACAGTCATGATTCTAGCACTTCATGGGCAGCCATAACTATGGGACAGAAATTAATTCAGTACCATAGTTGATTAAAGTGACACCCCAGCCCTCTTTTTGTTGTTCTATGCCTGATTCTCTACAAACAAACAAAAAAAAAACACCTCCTCCAGAGCCCCCCCCCCACACTATTCCACTGTTCTCCAAATAACTGTCCAAGAATTGCTGGGACTCTCAAATATTATTGTAAGCATTTCTGCAAATCCAGGTCTCCAGATGTCACCCAGAACCCATCCTATCTCATGTGAATAGATGTTACTGCTTTTTAAATTTGTACAGGTGATTATTAGAATTTACTAGTTTTATAGAATCAACACATACTAAAAGTGATACTGATGTGCTATTGAAGGGTTATTAATATGCTTTTATTTTTAAAATGTAGTAATAATTTATCAGAAAAGCACTACATTAATCCAATTTATTTTTTAGGCATGAACTGTTCAGTATGGTAACCCCTAATAACATTTGGCTATTTAAATTTAGAATTGAATTAATTATAATTGGAATTTAAAATTTGATTTCTCAGTTTCTCTACATTTTTAATTCACAGTAGCTACGTGTGGCTAATAGTTATGGTAATGAAATGTATAGTTGTAGGCTATTCCATTATTGCAGAAATGGATCATACAACGTAGACCTTAAAATGGATGACAGTAACCTAAGTGGAGGCAACTGGTTTATAGCATAACAGAGCAGCAAAGTGAAATTAGTAATAATATTAAGAAATTTCTATCCCAGTTAGTTGAGCAAATAAATTTCTTCATAAAGAAATACATGAAATTTATTGCTTTTCTTGAGGTGTTGACTACATTATAAAATACTTTCCCCACTTCCACCCCATTCAATGTAGGTTAAAGTTTGTGAACTGATTAAAAAGACACTATGGAGACTAAGGACCAGAAGAAACACAGAAAGAAAAACAGTGGACCCAAAGCTGAGAAGAAAAAGAAGCGGCACCTGCAGAATCTCCAACTTGGAGATGAGGAAGATGCCCGGAAAAGAAACCCCAAAGCTTTTGCAGTCCAGTCTGCTGTGCGGATGGCTCGATCCTTTCACAGGTATGTTTACCTGGAATCTGGTAGTTCTTCTGCTAGAAGGCTTCTTCTTTTTAAACAGCGGGAACTTTTCCAGATGATGATAGAATCACGAGTCTAGTTCAGTTCTAAAGGGCATGGAAATGAGTGTCATATTTCTTCTACTAAATCATGAGAGTCTTGCCTGTGGAAACTGCCTTGCCTCTGAGATCTACACAGTCACTTGACTTTTTTGCCTAGGAGAAAAGCTTAAATACTTTTTCTTTATTGAATACATTGCTAGCCTTTAAACAATTTCTATGGTATTAGGCATACTTGTTTTTGTTTTTTTTTTCCCTGGATATGCTTCATATAATTGTAATATGTAGTATTAAGTGGTTTTATTTAATGAGCCCTTAGTATGTGACTAGCTGTGTGTCTTAAAACATGACTGAATTAAATTTTCCCAGAAGGTGAGCCAAATTTAACCCCAAAACCTCTGCTCTTATTCACTGATACATTGCCTCTATATTTGCCTTTTGTTTCTTTTTAAAGTATTAGAATCAGCTAAGAAAGCAATCAGAAAACATATGTATAGTTTTACCACTTTGTACTGTTGAAGTACATCTATTAAGGTAGTTATTGAACTGCAGTTACTGGATTGAGACAAAATTAACAAGTTCAGTTTATTCTGTCACATTGTGTGTTGTGCTCTCTTTAAAATATTTACTTATAAGGATAATGCATTTTATTTTTTGAAAATGAATTTTTTTTTTAACTGTTTAGGACTCAGGACTTGAAGACAAAAAAACATCATATTCCCGTGGTTGATCGAATGCCACTGGAGCCCCCACCAATAGTGGTGGTGGTTATGGGACCTCCAAAAGTTGGAAAAAGTACTTTAATCCAGTGCCTCATTCGGAACTTCACCAGACAGAAGCTGACAGAAATCAGAGGCCCTGTAACAATTGTGTCAGGTAGGAGGGTGTTACTGCGAATGACATGGCAGATGTTGTCTTCTCAGGCACGTGCATGTCTTTCTTGAACATTTTTTTTTAAGTAAATATTTTTTTTTTTAAAAGATTTATTTATTTATGCATACAAGCACTGGGGTACAGGCCAGAGGTGTGGGGGGTGAGAGGACCCACCACAGAGAGCGGGGAGCAGAACAGGCAGATCAACCGAAGCACACTGCTGAGGGGAGCAGCGGGCACAGCAGGAGAGGTCTGCCGCGCCATGTGGGTCCCCTCCCTGGCCGGCAGCAGGGATCGAACTCGTGCTGCAGTGGCTGCGGTCTGCCTCATAGTGTGTCGCTTAACCCACTGCGCTACCAGGGAGGCCCCATTTTTTAAGTAAATATTAAAGTAACATTGTCACTTCATGTTACTTCTGTGCTTTTACTGTGTTGACTGCAACTTCAGAAAAGGACAGATTCCTAAGGGTGATAATGTTATGGATGTCTACCTCATTCTGAATCCTCTATGGATTTGCAAAGTGTGCTCCTCTGCAAGGAGTGGCTGGCCTGGGAGTCCAAGTTGGTCATGGCGAGCACCTTCATTTAATAGATAGTATCTGCATGCACCAGGCGTACCTGCTTACCCTTATGAAGCCACTATGGACATGAGGGAGTTTGTCTCTTTTCCTGTGAGAACTTGTCTGCTCTGGGAGATGGTAACATTTGTGGGTTTGAGGGAGGATGAAAAAAATTCCCAAAGTGGCAGTGGTAGAATCTGAAATCTCTTACAGCAGTCATATAGTTGCACTGAGATTGTTCTTTATCTGAAAGACATTTCTGCCATCTTGACTGATTTCTTTAACCTTAATTTAGAAATGATTAAGTGTTGTAAGTGTTAAGTGCACTGTGTTATATTTGGTTGAGAACATTTTTAGGTAGAGTGGAACACAGGACACTTTGCTGGCCCCTCTGCTGAACAACAGGATCATCTTCATCATGAAGCCTGTTTGTCTGCCTAATCCAGCCAGAATTTTATCTGTTTAAGCACTTTATTCATATGGGTAAACTTTTCAATCATTTTAAAGCTAGAAAATAAGATGGAATTTATCTGTTTTCTCCTATAAAAACAAACTTTTGGAATACTCATATAAGTGTAAACAGTGCTTTAGAGGGTGCAGTTAAGAATCATAATTAGAATTAATTGGCTTTTACAAGATATTTTTGAAGTAAAATTTTTATCTATTCTCTTACAGGTAAAAAGCGCAGACTCACCATTATTGAATGTGGGTGTGACATTAACATGATGATTGATCTAGCTAAAGTAGCAGATTTGGTAAGTCAGTGGGGACAGAGTAGGTTTTTGATGAGTACTTCGAACAGTGTGATAGGTCATTTATCCCATGTTAAAGGGAAAACAGGTTTCTGATGTTTAAAAGAAAGGTGAATATGACATGTATTTACATTTTGGATAATAATGATGATAATAGCGACCATTATTATAAAAATGGCATATAACCAATCACGTGTATTCTAAGAAAGCAAACCAAGAACAAGAAAAAGCTTTTAGTGAACACTAACTACAAGTTCATAATATATTATACACAAATACAATATATATTCTATATTGTACACAAATATATAATAAGTACCATTTCTTGGACCCTAGTAAGTACTGTGCTAACAACTTTCTACAAATTTAGCTCATCTAATCCCACAGTTTGCCTTAGAGACCTGCTGTTTACTTATAAATGCCTTACAACAAAACATTATTTTATGAAGTAAGGACTCTTCAAGTGAGAGTGAAATTAGATCCAATCTTTTCAGAGTTATTTCTTATATATCCAAATTCTTAAAATAGAAGTATGTGGTGGGTATTGACCTGGTTGGTGTTTTCTCCTTCATGGTGACCCCTGAGTGGTAACTGTTAGTTTAGAACAGGGGTTGACTGGACCAGATAGTAAATATTTTAGGCTTTGCAGGTCATACTTTTTGTTTTAACTGCTTTGCGATTGTAATCCCAACGTCTTTATAGACACTTCAGTTACGAAACAGGTGATAGGTGGGATTTGTTTCTGGGCTACGGTTTGCTGATAGTCTGTTTTGGGTAGCTTTCTTGAGAGAGTGTATCTTCTCTTTTTTTAGGTTCTGATGCTTATAGATGCCAGTTTTGGATTTGAAATGGAAACATTTGAATTTCTGAACATCTGCCAAGTACATGGTTTTCCAAAAATTATGGGTGTTCTTACTCATCTTGATTCCTTCAAGTATAGTAAGCAACTGAAGAAGACAAAGAAACGATTAAAACATAGGTTCTGGACAGAAGTCTACCCGGTAGGAAGAGACTTAAACTATTGAATAGTGTCCCTATAAACCTTTAACAATAGAGTGATTATGAAGGACTAATAAAAATCTATGGGACTTACCTTCTGAGTTCCCTTTATCTACTGTTCATATTCCTTGGGATGTGTCCCCTAGAAGCAAGCAGTGTCTAGTTTGACTGCTCTAGATTTTAGACGTTTATCCTACTTACAGGATCAGGAATAGTAGTGCGCCAAGACTCACTCCTCGTCTCCATACTGCGTTGGCCCATTTGGTCACAGAATTCTTTCCTGTGCTCAGGAACATCACTACCTCTTCATGCAATACTAAGGACAAATGTCATTGCTTGCCTGAAGAGCAACTTGAAAATAAACATTTTAGCAATTCTGCCCCTGTGAAGCCTTCAAAGATTAGTGCTGAAAGAAGATGGGAATTCTGAAGCATTGGTACCGTGGTTTGCTAGGGGTCCCCCTGTCTTAGGATTGTTTCTTATTTAGAGACCTTTATTTTGGTGCAGTATTAACAAGGTTTAACTGAAATTTATTTTTATTTTCTTTATCTTTTTCACTGTTCAGGGTGCCAAGCTGTTCTACCTTTCTGGAATGGTACATGGAGAATATCAAAACCAAGAAATACACAATCTGGGCCGTTTTATTACTGTTATGAAGTTTAGGCCTCTCACATGGCAAACCTCTCACCCATATATCCTGGCAGACAGGTAAAAAGTGAATGTAGATTGTTTTTCCTGGCCCATATATTTTGAAAAAAGGTCAGGAAAAAACAATGATAATGAATTTATTTTCTGCTTACTTTTGAATGGTTGGGTGGAAATAGGTCCCCCCACCCCCAGAGATTTATTTGTACATACATAGGCTGGGGTACAGACCAGAGGTGAGGGGGGTGAGAGTATTTACTAGAGACAGAGTGGGGAACAGAACAGGCATATAGATTGAAATACACTGCTGAGGGGAGCAGCGGGCAAGGCAGTAGAGGTCTGCCACACCATGTGGTTCGCCTCCCTGGCTGAGGGCAGGGATTGAACTTGTGCTGCAGTGGCTGCCATTTGCCTTACAGTGCATTGCTTAATCCATTGCGCCACCAGGGAGAACCCTATGTTTTTGTTTTTGTTTTTTTCCTTTTTTTAAACATTAAAGATGTGGCTTTGGGAGTAAATAGGTTATGGAAGTATGAGAATTTTGAAGCATTTAAGACTATAGGATGTGACCACATCCTGCATTTTCAAGTTTAATTTTCAGTGATGCCGTTTTGTTTTGTTGTTTAAAGATTTGTTTATTATTATGCACATAAGAACTGGGGTACAGGCCAGAGGTACAGGTGGCGAGAGGATTCACCAGAGACAGAGTGGGGAACAGAACAGGCAGACTGACTGAAACACACTGCTGAGGGGAGCAGCGGGCAAGACAGGAGAGGTCTAATGCGCCATGTGGGTCACCTCCCTGGCCAGAATTGAATTCGTGTTGCAGTGGCTCCGTAGTGCAGTGCTTAACCTCTTGTGCCACCAGGGAGGCTCCAAGTGATACTGTTTTTGGACAGTGGTGCTCTCATTGCTTAGAGGTGCCTATGCTTTACTTCCTTTCTGCGTTTTTAGTATTGTTTACTGAGCCTGGAATAATACCCTTTATCCATCTGCCAGAAAACAAACCACATTGAAACCCAATCAAAGTACAATCCTCTTTCAAAGAGGGCTTTTCTGGATGCATCCGCCACTCTTCTCCAACCCAGATGCATGGCATTTACTGCTTCTGGTGTCTCATTAGTTGAATGTATATCATGTAAGAGACGTGCAGTCTTTTGTTTGCTCCTTTTCCTCTGGTGTATGTAAACTGTGCCTTTTTAGTTCTAAAATTTCTTATGATTCTCTAGAGAACGTGTTTAGTAAACTAGTGAATGTGATGAATGATTGACCCATGAAGGGAGGTATAAGATCTTTGATATTCATGTCTATTATGTGATTGGGTTTTATTTTTCTAGGATGGAAGATTTGACAAATCCAGAAGATATCAGAACAAATATCAAGTGTGACCGAAAGGTGTCTCTCTATGGTTATTTAAGAGGAGCGTATTTGAAAAACAAAAGCCAAATTCACATGCCAGGTATCGATTTGTTGTAAAATAGATTCTATTTATAGATCTCTTGGGATAACATCATTTCTTAGGAAATAGAAAAATGTCCAAATAAGATAGAGTACCCTGTAGGTTTTAAGAGTTACCCAGCTCTACACTTGTCAGAAAGGTGTTGAATTGCCCCAATCCCCTCTCCTCTGGTAGTGTCATTTAGCTTGAGAGAGGGTGCCGGGTCATAGGATACACTTGTTTTGGTTGAAACCGTTCAACTGTGGGCCATTCCTGCCAACAGCCTATGGACTTGTTAACTGAAGCCACCTTACTCTGTCCCTGTTCCAGGTGTGGGAGATTTTGCTGTGAGTGATGTCAGTTTCCTCCCAGACCCCTGTGAGCTTCCTGACCAACAAAAGAAGCGCTGTTTAAATGAGAAAGAGAAGTTGGTTTATGCACCTCTGTCTGGAGTCGGTGGTGTGCTGTATGACAAAGATGCTGTCTATGTTGACCTTGGTGGTAGCCATGGCTTCCAGGAATCGGTGAGAAGGAAATCACAGGGAATAATGTAGTCAGCTTTTATTCCCTGAAGCTTTTTGATGTTTATTCATCTATTTGAGGAAGACCGCATCACTTACTATAAATATACAGAATACTTAATTGTGCCAAGTAGAAAGCAAAAGTCACATCCTCTCCAGGTCCCTGTTGCCTAGTTGCACAGAGGATCTTACATCTCCCAGTCTGAGTGATATTTGGCTGCTCTACTTCCTCTCTCTTTATATAAAGTCACTGTGTCTAGCTCTCTTTGGTCTTTCTTTTTCTTTAAACATACTCATATTAGGGTTGTATATATTTATATTGTTACACATTATCGTAAACACCATTTTATGTATGTATGCATGTAGTACATAGATATGGTATTGGGTGTGTGTGAGAGAGAAATAATACTGTTATGTGGAAATCAAGTATAAATGCTTTTGCAGCTTTTTGGAAGCATTTTTAAATATGTCATTCTACCACTGTTGTCTGTTAGTACTTACAGAGCTATTCCCCTCTTTTTGAAGCTCTGTAGCATGTCACTGTATAAACTTCATTTGCTGACCAACCCTTGGACACCATGGGACTCTTTTGAACAGTGCTGCAGTGAGCACCCTGTGCCTGCAGCTTCTCTCACTGGGGTGGATCTTTCTGTGTGGTAAATTCCTTGAACTGAAATTTTTAGATCAAAAGATAGCACTTTTTAAAGTTGGTTCATATTTTCTTTATTCTGGGATGAGATTATTATTGGCTTAAAATGGAATAAATTGGCTAAGTGTACAGGTTATCAGGTTGTGTACTCCATGAACTTTGGAAAAGCTTAATGAAGACATAACCAATTTTAGACTTTGTTGCGTAACGATTTACTTTTTGGCGGGGTGGGTTGGTTAATAAGAGGTTCTCCAGAAGTGTTTAGGGTGATTTTGAGACACTGATCAAAACCAGTGTGTCTGTCTGTAGAATCCTTGTGCATTCCTCACTTTCCTTTTCTTGTGGCCTTGACAGGATGAGATGAGGCCCAACCATGAACTGGTCCAGAGTCTCATTTCCACCCATTCCACTATTGATGCCAAAATGGCTTCAAGTAGAGTGACGCTTTTTTCTGATTCCCAACCACTGGGGTCAGAGGATATAGATAATCAAGGGTAAGTTTGCTATTTTTCTATTTTTAATTAGAAAATTATATTACAGATTGTATCACCCAAAATTCTGCCATCATAACACATTTCAGTGTAATTCATTCCAAGTTCTTTTGGTTTGCTTTGCTTTGTATGTGCATATATTTCTGAAGGCTCCCATATCATGTAATTTTACATGGAAGAAATTTTTTTTTTAAGATTTTATTTATTTTTGCATGGAAGAATTGGGGTATAGACCAGAGGTGCCGGGGGTGGGGTTGGGGTGGGGTGAGAGAATTCACCAGGGACAGAGTGGGTAACATAATAAGCAGATCTACTGAAATACACTGCAAAGGGAAGCATTGGGCAAAACAGGAGAGGTCTGCTGCCATGTGGGTTAACTCTCTGGCCAGGGATTGAACTCAGGCCGAGGAGATGGGCCTTCATGGTGGTAGCACTGAGACTTAACCCCTAGCCACGAGAGAGGCCTGCATGGAAGAATTTTCTTAGAATAATGTACAGAATTCTGTTCTTAACAGACTCCTAATATTTTCCAGATATAAAACCTTTCCTAAGGCTGAGTTTTGATATTTAGGAGACTTGAGTGTATTGACTTTCTTACAGTGACCAAAAACTAGAACAAGCAGAGTCAGGGAATAGTGGGCTGTCTAGAAGCCACATAACTTTTCTCTAAGTTTTACTTTGATTGTGTTGTTGTTTCTCCTATGGGTCTATTTCACTATGTGAAAATGCACTGTGGTCGATTGCTGTCTTATGTGAATTATTTTATGTGTGTTGAGAATATTTCCTGTACATGTGGGTGTTTTGGTTTTACTGTGATAAATAGAAATCAGTCTAAAAATGATTGAGATTATCTAGTTTACACTTTATTATAAATACATACAAACATTAAGAACAGTTTTTAGGAAAAAACTAGCAAATAGTTTGGAATTGTAGTTAATGGCATAGACCTACTAGCTTGGGGAAATGAATCTCTAAGCCTCATTTTACTGATGTCTCATGAGAGTTGTGATTAAATAAACACATCACTCACACAAGCTACCTAGCATGATACATGGCAGTTTGGAAATATTCACTTAAAGATGCCCATTATTATACTAAGTGCTATTAGCTCTTTTCACTTCTGAGCCTTCGTTAGTCACCCTTGTCAGTGTGGTTATTCTCTCTACCACAGTTACAGTTGCATCTGTATTATGAGCATTTTCTTTTTCTATGTTACGGTCTTTATATATAGCTACCATGTTGTTGTTATTGTAACTTATTCTCTTTTTGTACAGGTTTTAGAATATTTCTACTTTTTTTCCCTACAGTTTTATATATCTTGCTACGTTAAATAGTGCCATAGTATTTTTTTTAATTTGGTTTTAGAATTTTATGATTCTTCTTTATCAAATACAATCATCTCTGTATTTGAGGGGGTGCTCAAGTCCACTGTTCTTAGTATTGCACTAGAATGCTTTATGCTTTATGAGAGTGTTTACTGTCTCTCTAAAGTATATGCTGTCATATACTTTAAATTATTTTGTATTATTTATAATACCTAATACAGTGTAAATGTTATTTTATGTAATACTTGTTATATGGTATTATATAAAGAATAATGACAAGAAAAAAAATCTGTAATTGTTCAATACTGATGGAACCATCACAGCCTAACAACATAGTATATTTTTTCAATATGCATTTGGTTGAATCTGTGGATGCGGAACTGCTCAACTGCTGATAACGAAGGGTTGATTCCTTTGAGTTAGTGGTTTCAAATGGCAATATTCTTGTATTATTCCTTCTACGTTTGTTAGCTCGTTCTTCAATAAAGAGTTTTTACTTCTGCCCCTTTTATTTTAGTATCATGATTGATGATGGACGTCAAAAAAATTTCATTTATTTCCCCCTTACTATCATAATTGGTTTTGTTGCCTGGGTTGTGCCTTCAATCTGTGCATGTTGACGCATACCCTTTAGTCTTTGAGCATTTACTTGCTTTTTGACACAGATATTCACAGGTTCCACATTGGTTTTATAATTTTGCTGCTTTGTACCTCAGCTGACCATTTCTTTAAGGATCATCTGATTCAAACTTGGAAATATGTTAAACACTCACTTCCCTTTAAACCAGTTATCCCCTAAAATTTAGACATATTTAGCAACAATAAAGGGCTATCTGTAAATTTTTTTTTGAAGAGTGGTGTTAGAGAATTGTATATGAGTTTACTTATTAACTACTCTAGATTTACCAAATTATTCCTTTCTATTCTATATCACTTAAAATCATTCCTTGCCATTATTTTCTATTTCTTTGCATACTTTTTGACTTGCCAATTTTAGATTAGCCTACTACTGTACAAATTGAATTATTGTGCATCTCCTTGGTAATCTAGGCTGTGGATGCCAAAAGAAGAAAAACAGGTGGATTTGAAAACTGGTCGAGTGCGTCGTAAAGCTATTTTTGGAGACGAAGGAGATGACTCTGGAGATAGTGATGATGAAGAAATGTCTGAAGGTGACAGATTGGAAAATAACTCCAGTGATGAGGAAACAGAAGAGGAGGAAGATGCTGAAATGCCCGATAAAGACTATATGACTGGTAAAGGTGTCAAACGGCAGAAACTTGAAGAGCTGGAAGAAGATGTTGAGGTGGATTTGCCAGCATATGCAGATAGTGATGATGACCTTGAGAGGAGTTCAGAGGAAGAAGGAGAAGCAGAGGAAGCCTATGACAGCAGTGAAGAAGATTCCACTGCAGACGGAGAGAGGGGTATTTCAGAATCTAGGGTTGCTGGGAAAAGTAGTAAACCAGAACTATTACAAATTAATGGTTTGGGTGATAGTTTGAATCCAGAGAAGTCTTCAGCATTGAAAAAAGTGGCCCTCACCACTTCAGATTCAGGTCATTGCACAGCTGAAGAGGCATTTGCATCTGAAGATGACGCTCAAGAGAGCTCTTCTTTCAGTATAGATGAAGAGGATTCAGAAAATGAAGAAGTTATTAGAAAAAAGTTTCCAAAGCCTTCTCAAGTGGTCAGTGATCAGAAACAGGCCTCAGATAACTTGATTGATGATGAAGAAGATTTACTCAAAGAAGAAGAGGATTACAAGGAAGAAAATAACTATTCCACAGAAACTTCAGGTATGCTTATATTTAATATAATTGCCTTTATAAACTTGGCACTGAAAAGGTTACAAATTGAATGTCTCAAATACAGACATTTGCTATAGCGATTTGCTGTTTTGGAGATTTTGTTAACTGTTTAGATACTGCATCTTACAAAAAAGATTGCAGGATGAATGAGCAGTTAATTTTAAGCAGAGAGGACTTAACTGATGTTGGTCTTCTTGGTCCTTTCAGGAGCCCTCAAGTGGAAGGAAGACCTTTCTAGGAAGGCAGCTGAAGCCTTTTTGAGGCAGCAGCAAGCAACTCCAAATCTTCGAAAGCTTATTTATGGGACAGGTAAGAGAGCTCTGGTTTATATCTAGAAATATTTTAGTATCTTAGACTGCTTTCTGCAAAAGAGACTGGGAAAATTGGTTGGAGGACTTAGGTGGTAATTTTGATAACTATAAGATATTCCTGTTATGATTTATTTTGGTAGATTATAAAAGTCAGTGCTTTTAGGACCATAAACCAATCATGAAATAGATTTGTGGGTTTCCATAAAACTTTTGAATAGAAAACTGTCTATTTTATAATTTTGTAGCCCCTATACAAAATCCTTCATAAAATTTTGGTAGAATGTAGTGCCAAAAAAGTATTTCTTCCTTTCTTTCTAAATATGAACTCTATAACTCTTTTGTTTTTCCTTTCACTCTTTTCCTTAGATTTTATATTTTATTAGACTTGTCTATATGTTCTTTACAGAAAGAGCACGAGTTAGTAATGTAAAAAATAATCGGTATAAATGGTGGACTTTTTATCATGTTCTTCAGGAACTGCATGATTAAAACAAGGCTCAGAGGAGTACATATGGGCTAGGAATATTGAATCTGAGGGTTGGTATGTAGTGATTTCCATTCAGGCTTTGCCTCAGTATACGTAGTTGTTGACAAACTCAATATTCTTCAAGAGAAACTCATTGGATGTTCTCTAAATGCCCCTTCCTTTCCCTAACGCCTAACATTTTGCCTCTTCAATGGATTCTTTGCTGCTACCTTGTGGGAAGGCAGAAGTTCTCCGAACATGTTGGCCTCTCTCAGCCTGTGACTAGTGTGCTCACAGGCACCATTTACCTGTCATTAACAGGGACACTCAGTCCCAAGTTCTCCAGGATGTACATTTGTTCTCACTTTTCCTATATGGTGATTTCTTTAGTGACAGAGGATAATGAAGAAGATGATGATACCAGGGAAGAACTTGGAGGGCTGTTTCGTGTCAGCCAGCGGTCCAGGGAGTGTAAGCATAAGGCTGACTCTTTGGACTGCTCCAGATTTCATGTGGAGGCACCCCATGATTGGGATTTAGAAGAGGTAAGGCTGAATATTAGTAGTATGCTTGACAGATGAGAATATTCAGGAATTGTTTTAAAAATTATAATGTGATTTCATTATTTCCTACCTGCTATTAGCTTCTTATTTGTATAAGATGTTGGAATGAATATTTATATCCTAAGCATTAACATGTTGAGTTTAATCACTGTGCTTGTGTTATGGAGAAAAGGAAGGTGTTTAACATTTAGTGTGGATAGTAGAGTTAATCTTGATTTTGAAGCATTGTTCGTACATTTTCATGCATTTAAAATATTTTGTGTCTTATACCTAGTGTCCCTGAGTTATTGTTTATAGTTTTCAAATAGAAATCCATGACACTGATGAATTTTCTTGTCCTGTTCATCACTCTTTAGTCACAGTGAAATTCACTTTTCAAATTTGCCATGCTTAATTCCATCTTAGAATTCTTGTCCCTCTGTTTTTTCTCCTGGGTTCTTGTTCTGCTCTTCCCAAGGCTAGTTTCTTTTGATCATTCAGTTTAGCATAAATGTCACTCCTGAGAGAGGCCTAATCACTATTACACTACTTATTTCAGTTTAGTAGGTAGCGATCATGGATGTCATGAGATTTGATATAACCATTGTTTATGGTAAAATTTAATGCAGATTATAGAAAACCACATAAAAATAAATTTTAATGTAGAGTTACTAGGTGAGTGCCCTTGAAACTACCACATGCCCATTCCAGTTTAGTTCTGCAGAAGGAACCATGGCAGTTATCATAATCATTTCCTTTTTTTTTTATTTTTCTCATAATTTCAGCTTCCAAGTTTGCATCAGTAAACACCATAGTTTAATTTTGCCAGGTTTTTGGTTTTTGCTCTGCCTTTTAAATCTATAGTTTATAATCTTCCCCTCTGCCCATTTCCTTTTTCCCCTTAGATTTTATGTGCTTTTGAGACATTGGCAGTGAATGACTCATGTTGTCTTAGGTCAGGTTCACCAGGAAACAGACTCTGAACTGGACCAGTTGTGTATAAGGTTTTATTCTGTAATTTGTGAAATGTACCCAGCATCTGCTTCATGTATATCTGGTTGATCGTGAACTGGGAACTAGTACTCTTTGCACTGTTGTGAACATTTTCTCTTTGTCAGAAATTATCACTGGTCAAAGTAATTAAGTTTTTAGATAGCCATAATAAGTCCCTATTAACATATAGCAAAGCTTACTTTCTAAAAATGCTACCTGACTGTTGTGTTATCTTTGGAACACTAATAAACTTTTGAAAATTGTTTGAATTAGTAAATATTTACTCAGAGGTCACTGGACTAATGATACTTTTCCCTATCTAACTGCTTAACATTAGAAACATGTATGCTGCTTTTCCCAAAACAGCTTTTAATTAGACAGCAAAAAAACGTAATTGGAACACAATTTTACATGTTTGTAAATTAGTTCACAAAAGGATGTAAAGTGTTTGCACTTGATTGTTGTGTGTTAATATCACACACACTAAAGTCATTCATGTACCTGTTGGGCCATCTGTATGTAGATCTACTATCTTAGTAGTTGTTGTTTTGTTGATTGATTGGAGTATGTCAACTAAGTGCTGCCTTTTCTTTGTAAGGTTATGAACAGTATCAGAGATTGCTTTGTAACTGGGAAGTGGGAAGATGATAAAGATGCAGCCAAGATCTTAGCAGAGGATGGTAAGTAAAGGAAAAAGTAAAAATACACTTTTCAGAGAAACTGCCTTCTCTCTACTTTACTTTTTACCATCTCTGTAATAGTCAAGTTGTAAGTAATAGTCCATTGTAAAATGCTTGGGGGCGCTCTCACAGGAGTTATAATTCTTTGTTTGTCATATCATTTTCTGCCCCTGGTTAACTGATATATTAGATGTGAACCCTGAAGAAAAAGTAGGGCATTTTCCATAAATTTTGTTATGTTTATTAAAAATAGATTTTTTTGTGTATATGAAAAATGTACTAAAATTACATTTTTATTATGATGATAATAGGGTGCACTAAAGAGAATTTAGAGTTAGAAAACACAACCTTACTCACCATCAGCTGTAAAAATAATTTTTTTTAACCCTGAGGTATTTCTTTCCAGTCATTTAAATATAATGTATATATCTCCATATATATCTTTTTAAAGATTTATTTATTTATGCATACAAGAGCTGGGGTACAGGCCAGGGGGGTGAGAGAATTCACCAGAGACAGAGCGGGGAGCAGAACAGGCAGACTGACTGAAACACACTGCTGAGGGGAGCAGTGGGCGAGGCAGGAGAGGTCTGCTTCACCTTGTGGGTCCCCTCCCTGGCCGGCAGCAGGGATCGAACTCGTGCTGCAGTGGCTGCGGTTTGCTTCATAGTGCGTTGCTTAACCCACTGCACCACCAGGGAGGCCCTATATGTGTATATATAAGTACACATATATATACATAATGTGTATATATAAGTAAACATATATATACATAAACTTTTTTGTATCATCCTTAATATTGTCATTAACATTCTTCAAAGATTTAGTGTTTATGATTTAAGTATTGTATCACATTCTAATTCAATTCACAGTTTTATTGTTTGACATTTAAAGCAATTTACTTTGTCCATATAGTAAATAATTGCACTTCAGCCAACTTGGATCACATTTTTTTATTTCCATAAGATGAATTCATAAAGGTTGGAATTTTTGAGTCATTTTGATGGATCACAGATTCCAAAAGGTTTTCCAGAAGATCTTTCATTTTGTCCCTGTGAATAGTGTATTTTAGTACAGTTGACGCTTGAGCAGCTTGGGCTTGAACGTAGGTCCACTTACTGGCAGATTTCTCTACTAGTTGGGGTTTCTGCATTTACAGATTAAACCAGATGAGATTCAACCAATCATAGATGTTGGCTGAATCTGTGGATGACTATAAGTTATATACAGATTTCAGCTGTTGGGATGGGGCAGCCCCAACTTGCTCAGGGATCAAAAGTGTGTATTTTATTGTTTGATATTTGATACAATATTTGAGTAAAACCCATGAGATTTTTTTTTTTGCCAATTTGATAGATGAAAATGCTTTTTATATTTGTGACTGGCAGTTTTTTTCTTATTAGTATAATAAGTGAGAATATTTAATTTGTATTAGCTGTGACATTTATTTGATGAATACCTTGACTATTGTACAATTTGTTTTTTATGAGATGTTAATGTGTTTATTTTGCTAATTTTTACTATTACTCCCTAAAGGGTATATATTCTTCATTTGTTGCAAATATTTTTTTCTGCTTTTTATTTTATTTAAAGTTTTGTTTAGTATTACATTAAATATACATTTTTTAATATTGTGTAGTCAGGTCTATCAGTTTTTTTTGGAGGGGGGTTTCATTACTTTTAATTTTCCCGTAGATTTTGCTAGGTTAATGCACTGCATTAACCAGGGTGGCGATGTTACAGGTTTCCATTACCACAACAGACTTAACGTGACCCAAAATGACAGTGTTTTCGAATCTAATTTATTACAGGAAAGAGATGCAATAGAGCAATCAGTATAGACTACCACAAAGCCCAGGGGTCTGCAGAGGCCAGGTGCAGCTCCAGCTGTCTTCCCTCTGTGAGTGCTGTGGCAGGATGCACTTTCATTAACTACCAGACCTGGGAGCTTAATAGTCATTTTTTTTCACATTTTGTTTGTCTCAGAGGTGTGCTCCTCTACGACTAGCTTCAACTGTAGAGCACTCTCAGGATCTCACCTCCTTAATTTCATTGTTATCAATAAACAGTGCTGACAAGTTCCTAAAGCAAAGGGCCCTGAAATTCTTTGAAACTGTGGTTTCAGAGCAGAGTCGTTGATCAATATGAATCATGCACTGACCAAGGGAGGTTTGCCTTTGCCTTGAGGGAGTTTAACGAAATAGATACCTAGAGAGAGCTTTAAGAAAATAGGGAAGGCTAATTCCAGACCATTGGAATGAGTACTCAGCACAGTCACTGAAGCACTAACTTGTATGAATAGGCCTAGTGTCATTTTTTTTTCTATATTTAACTTGATCCCATTGGAAACTTTGGTAAGGAGTAACTTCATTTTATTTGTAGATTATCGTTTTCTATTACTATTGCTTGAATATTGGTTTATGATACGGTCTTATATGTGTGCCTGCACATGTGTGTGTACATATATGGAAGGTCAGTTATAAGGCCATCTCTTTTGTGCTATTGTCTTTTGATTTTCACGCTGCTATCATCTTTATTTTTTTTTAAAGATTTATTTATGCATACAAGCACTGGGGCACAGGCCAGAGGTGGAGGGAGGGAGGTGAGAGGATTCACCACAGAGAGCCGGGAGCAGAACAGGCAGATCAAC
>JAGFMF010011418.1:12830546-12874411 GCA_019455555.1 Galemys pyrenaicus | reverse complement strand
TGCTGAGGGGAGCAGCGGGCCAGGCAGGAGAGGTCTGCCTGAGCCACGTGGGTCCCCTCCCTGGCCGGCGGCAGGGATTGAACTCGTGCTGCAGTAGCTGCGGTTTGCTTCATAGTGCGTTTCTTAATCCACTGCGCCACCAGGGAGGCCCTGCTATCATCTTTATTATGCCATTTGTACTGTAAGGCAGCTCACCTCAATTTCAAATTTTCTTCATAATCACTTCTTTTAGATTAACTTCTGTTGATTTTTATTTATGCCAAAAATAATAATACTTGCAGATTATTCAATACAAGAATTTTCAATATAGGAATATAGTAATTTGTACTTACAAGTCCTGAACCCTCCTTCCTTTGCTTGTTGGGAGTATAGTAGCCACTGTCAAGTATGGTATTTTTTGTTAAGACAGAAATTGCTGTGTAACCTTACATGTTCTGCATATGCTTGTGTCACTGAATGTATGTCATGGATATCCTTCTGTATCACATATTTTGAACAATCACATTATTTTTAATGGCTGTACATTTGTTGATATGCCATCATTTATTTTATCCATTGATTACCATGCAGTCTTTATTTAGTTTATTATTCTTATAGTGAACATCTTTAATAACTTACAGGAATATATAGAGCAGATCTTTAGAAATGCATTTACTTTATCAAAGGGTATATATATATATAAAAATATATATAAAATGGATTTTACATTTTTAGGAGACTAACAATAATGTGGACATTACATGAAATTCAAATTTCAATATCCATAAATAGTTTCAGTGGAACACAGCCATGTGTATTTGCTTAGTATTATCTATGACTCCTTGTAAGCTGCAGTGGTGAGTTGCTGCAACCACTATTTGACTGTAAAGGTTAAAATGTTCACTGTTTTGCCCTTTATAGAAAAAGTTTGCTGACCCCTGACCTAGAGCAATAAACCAACCTCTACCCTTATTGTATAATGAGTTGATTTTTGGAAAGAGACCTGATCTCTTGTCTTGGAAAATATCCCTTATTCAAGATTTTTGTTTTCTTGTAGTATGATTAAACTTGTTTTCTATTTTGCCAAATTCCTATAAATTGCATGTTAGGTTTATAGGCTTAATTAGATTCAGTTTAAGCATTTTTAGCAAGTAAGCGTAGATAAGTAACAAGGTCTTCTTAGAGGTAATCTTAGATGACACTTTAAGTTTCTTTGATGATTATTAGTCAAGTCTGTTTTTGTGGTGGTGGTTATACTTCGAAATTTTGTATTTTATATTTTCATGAGTTATATTTTCTCACAAAACCTTCACAGAAAATTTGAGCTTAGAATTAAACTCTTACTTGTTACATGCACTTTTCATATCTAATTTTGGTCCCTTGTTTAGTTTCAGTTGCCTGTTATCTATTCTGTGAGATCCATACATGCATATTTATTTTTCACTTCTGTTTTCCTCATCATTAGAAAATTAATGAGATTTGACTTTTCCTTGTATTTATTAGTTGTGGGATTAGAAATTTTTGTTCTTAAAGAAAGCTTTGTTATTTAAATTGAAGTGTGACTTACTGTTCAACTTAATAAATTTTGACAGTTCTATACATCTGTCCCTGCCATCCATAACAAGATAAGGCTATTTCCATTACCCCAGAATGTTTCCTTGGGTGTGTCATGTGGTTGTTGTGTTGATTTTACTATTAACATTTTTCATGTTTGTTATTATCAAGCCAATAGCTTTTCAAATCACTCTTTAAACTGTTGATTTGGAAGGCTCAGCTGCCATGCATGCCAGCACTGTTTGCATCTCTGCTGCAGAGTATCTGTTGTGGCTAAGTGAGATTTTGAAGTAAAATATGGAAATATGAATTGGATCCATTTATTAACCTAAAAGGGTGACAGCATACTTAAAATTCAAAAAGAAAAAGTAAGTGTAGATTATTGTGGGGGTGCAGCAATAGCCCACCCAACGATAAAGTGAAATTTGAGCACAGAACTCAGCCCGCCTGGTGCTGGGTGCTGCTCGAGTGTCATGCAGCCTATTCACAGAGGACCCATCTGGATCTTTTTTCCCAGAGGAACTCTATGGTGACTTTGAAGACCTCGAGACAGGGGATGTGCACAAAGGAGAATCTGGCCCGGAAACTCAGGTACGGCTTTGTCATGGCCAGTGTTCACCACTGATTCTTGATCTGTGGTCACTATGTTCTGAGGTTGGCCCATAGTAAGAAGTGCAAATCTTACTTGTTTTCTGTATAGATTTAAACTGGTTGGCTTGCTTCCTAAAAATATGGAGGATGGGGATAAATCAGATTGCTGGTTTATCCTTAATCTTTTGGGTGATACCTACTACCTCTTCTTGTCCTTACGATGTTCAGTCATTGAAAGTTTTAGCTCCTGAGTCACTGTCTTGTTTTAAGTGCCATTTAAAAAAGAGCTCCCTGTTTTTCCCTAATGTTTTTTTTGAACAGCATCTGGAAGCATTTGGGTTAGGGACTTTTTATTCATAATTTAGCATTCCTAACCAAATTAATGAGTTCTAATGTATTCTATATGTCTCTATAACAATACATATTATTTAGAGCCAAAATCTTTTTGGTTTGTTCACATGATGATAATAACTTAAGACTTTTGTAGTATAAATATAATTTTTAAATCTGTTTTATGGTTTAAAGAAAAGTTCTCCATAAACTTAAGAAAAAATTTTTTTCCTGTAAATTTAAGAATGAAGATGTGGAGGAAGAAGTCAAGGAAGAAATTGACCCAAATGAAGAAGAAAATGCCAAGAAAAAGCATTTGGATAAGAAGAGAAAATTGAAGGAGATGTTTGATGCAGAATATGATGAGGGAGAAAGTACTTATTTTGATGATCTTAAAGGAGAAATGCAGAAACAAGCACAGGTAAGAAAACTTAGTTCCTGTTAGCTTCATTTCAAGATTGTAATAATGAATTCATAACTTATTTCTCTGCTTCCTGGCCTGCTACTGTGCTTTTTGTTTGGACTCCTAGATCAATAAGCAGTGAGTGTATCTGTTCACATAATCATCTAATTATTTCTTCAGTCAGAAACTCACCAGAAAAATATCAGTGCCTACTTTATACTGAGAATTAAGCTCTGAGAAAACGAATTGCCTGAAGCAGAACAGCTGCTTTTGATGGTCTCACACTGTAGTGATCTGAGACAATGTTTATTTTTAAATGCACATGCTACCTTGGCATTTTGATTCCTGCTTCTTGGAACCATAAGTAAATAATTTGAATGAGTAGGTGATTCTTGGCTCTTGTGGTTTATCACACACCTGTGTTCTTTGGAGAAGGTTATTTGATGATTCACCTTGGTCACAGTTCAGAAGATATTCTGAGTGTAAGGCATTGTGTGGGGATAAAGGTAGCTCATGCAACACTAGGACACCCTATCCATTTAGTTTTCAAGTAATGTATATCCAGAATTTAACTCTGGTCCATTACAACGCTACCTACACCCCACACCCATCCCTCGGTGTGATTCACCTTAATTTAATTTGAAAGAAAGGGAGAGTCTGGTCCTCCTGCCTTTTGATACTTTGCAGGCTGTTTGAGTTGTTCAACCCAGTCTGAAGGAAACACGAAGATGTATACACAGTTGAGTTCCCCTTTGATAAGTGGAGCCACTAAGACTACCTGTAAGCTGGAGCATAATGTTATACTACATGTGCTTTGTGCAAATTAAGTATATGATTTGTGAAAATATGGTTAATAGGCTTTGCTCAACTTAAGCCTTCATCTAGTCAAAGAAGGTATAATCTAGTTAGTCATTTACATAGTGGTTCCAAGTCTAATTGACCTTTGACAGAAGCAACTAAGAATTGTAAAGCTAGTTCTAAAATCTTTGCTTCAGGCCATTTATGATTTAAATTGTCTAGAACCTTGTGGGCCATTATAAAAGACTGATATTTACTCAGAGTTTTCTGGAGTTCCAAAGGGGTTTTGAGCAGAAGGGAAATATCCTTTGAAAGAATTGCCCTGGCAAGAGTTCAGAAGATTAAGATGAGTCACACTGAGGGACGGGTGTGGGGTGAAGGTAGGGTGGCAATGGACCAGAGTTAAATTCTGGATATACCTTATTTGAAAGCTAGATGGGTAAAGTGTCCTAGTAGATTGAATGAGGTATGTGAGAGAGGAAATAAGGATGACTTAATGGAAGGAATAGCTTGGCATAAGTAAGAGAGAAATGCCTCTGATTAGTACGGTTTCTCTTGGAAGATGAAGTTTGCTGTAACAATTTGAGACAATCTCTCAGGACAGTGTAATGTCAGATAGGTCAGTGAGGAGTATTGAATAGAGGGACTTTGAGGTACAATTCTTAGCATTTAGATACTACTTAAAACCTTGAGATGGGTGGGGTAGCCTAAGGAGTAAGCATAGAGACAGAAGAGGAGACCAGGACTGACACTGGGTACTCAATATAAGAGGCAGGGCAGAAAGGAAGAAGCAGAAGAGAGGTGAAATCTAAGTGCATATGAATTGTTCTAGGTAGAAAAAGTAACACACCTATTGGTGTGTTAACTGGATCGGGAATGGAGGCCTTTAGTGCTTTGGCATTTTTTATAGAGTGTGGGTAAAAGTCCATTTTTTTTTTTAAAGATTTATTTATGCATACAAGAACTGGGGTACAAGCCAGAGTTACGGGAGGTGAGAGGATTCACCAGACAGAGCGGGGAGTAGAACAGGCAGACTGACCAAAACACACTGCCGAGGGCAGCAGCGGGCGAGGCAGGAGAGGTCTACTACACCATGAGGGTCCCTTCCCTGGCCGGCACTCGAACTTGTGCTGCAGTGGTTGCAGTTTGCTTCATAGTGCGTTGCTTAACCCGCTGCACCACCAGGGAGGCCCTAAAAGTCCAATTTTAAGTGATTTAAGAAATGGGAGCAGAGGATCTGGATATTATGGTGATAGAAAACTTATGCGGCATTTCTGCTTCAAACAGAAACAGAAATGGGGCAATAGTTAGAAGAAATAGGGTCAGAAGAAGACTTTAAAGATGAGAGAAATAACAGACAATATCTGCAAGATAAAATCCAGCAAGAGTGGATGACATCCAGTGTGCAGGTGAAGTCTAGCATTAAGTAGTCATGAATAAATAATTTCTAACAGTTTCCTAGTAGAACCTTCTGTAATAATGGAAATGTTTCTCCTACATTGTGGCCACTAGCCACATGTTGATGATGACCACTTGAAATGTGGCTAATGTGACTGAGGATGTGAATTTTTAAATTCCTACTTAATGTTCATTTACTTACGTTTAAGTAGTCCTGAGTAGCCACCATATTGAAAAATGTAGAGCTATCATAAAAGGCTAGAGATGCCCTGGTAGAGGGTTAACTGTAGAAATTCTTTCAAACTGCTTAATTTTCGAGTGAATTAGGAAGCAGTCAACAGCTGGGAGTGAGAATGAAGAATAACATTAGATGTTGCAGGAAGTATGAAATAATTGGAGAGGAAGAAAAGAAAGTGTAGACTGGAAAAGTTGAGAATGTTTGCTCTCTGGCATTAAGGGCTCCTTTCAGAGTTGTTTACATTTGCTTTATCTTAGAGCAGCAGAGAAGACAGCAGTTGGGATATATCCTGAACAGACTGTAAAGATAGAATGTATTTTAAAATAGGATAAAGCCTAAATAATTCTGTCTGTGGTTCCTTTATTTAGAAATTGCTTATTTTTTAAATGCGTATCTTTTTTGTTTTTAAAGATAACAGTGTTTTGAATTTGTTTGTTTTTTAATTCTTTTCCCACCCTTTCTTATATAGCTTAATCGGGCAGAATTTGAAGATCAAGATGATGAAGCCAGAGTTCAGTATGAGGGTTTTCGACCTGGGATGTATGTCCGAATTGAGATAGAGAATGTCCCCTGTGAATTTGTGCTTAATTTTGACCCCCACTACCCAATTATTTTGGGTGGTTTGGGCAATAATGAAGGCAATGTCGGCTATGTGCAGGCAGGTACCCTTTGATGTATCTTTACACTTGAGGCTTCTTGGACATATTTGCATCAGCACTCCATTGAAATCTCTTCTTTCCTCAGATGCGTCTAAAGAAACATCGTTGGTATAAGAAGATTCTCAAGTCCCGAGATCCAATCATTTTTTCTGTAGGGTGGAGGAGGTTTCAGACTATCCCACTCTATTATATCGAAGACCACAATGGAAGACAAAGGCTTCTGAAATACACCCCGCAGCACATGCATTGTGGAGCAACCTTTTGGGGTAAAATGTGATAAGAATAACTTTCTTACAGGTTAACTTACGATAAATGTAATTTATTATTATAGTTTTTGTTTTTTTCCTTTTACCAAATTCCAGTTCACAAGATTGCTCTTTTTTTTTTCTTCCTGTGTGGATTATACATGTGAAACAGAGTCCAGAATTTGTGGTTCACAATATTTTTTGTTTGTTGTCTTTAAGGACCTATCACTCCACAGGGAACTGGGTTCTTGGCAGTCCAGTCTGTCAGTGGCACAATGGTAAATGTCTTGGATGTTTTTGTGTTTGATAGATGTATCTTGAATATGAAATATTTACATGAAACTTTATATTGAAAATTATCTATTTTAGAATATAGTAAATGTCTCAATTTTTCCACATATTTTACAGTAGAGTAGGAGTAGAGAAGAGGGAGGTTAAAGAAGAGTTTAATGGTATCAGTGGCATGTTATATTTTTTATGTATATTTTAGATTTATTTTTCTAAAAATATTTAAGCAATAATCACTGTGTGCTAAGCACTTTAAAGTTCTGAGGATACATTGATAGCGTCTAAACATACCCCTGCTAATGCTGGTTTAGTGAAATATGTCTTCACACTGTCTTCATTTGATCAACTAGAATGGGCTTATTGGACCTATTTAACAGAAAACAGAATAATGAACAGATGGACTCTGCCCTAGAGATACAAAATTTAATTTCTGAAACATTATAACCAAATTGTCATATTCCTTTTCATTGCAAATAGGCCATTATTGTGAAATTATGTTACTGTGAAGTCACTCTCAGGATAATACTGAAGATATCATTAGTTTGGCTTCCATGTATTAGAATTTGGATTGCTTTTGTTGAAATACTTATTTGCATGCTCAATGTTTTTATTCTTTCTTAGCTGATTATAAGTGAAATGCAATTGGTAATTTGTTACATCATAGAAAATTGTCTTCCTCTTACTGATATTATTCCCGTTTTCAAATTTGGGGGTGGTTTCTTTTTAGCCTGATTTCCGGATAGCTGCCACAGGAGTTGTCCTTGATCTGGATAAATCCATAAAAATTGTGAAGAAATTAAAGCTCACTGGTTTTCCATTTAAAATTTTCAAGAACACTTCATTTATCAAGGTCTGTATATCTGTATATTTGTGTATGCACTACTAAAAAATAAAATGTTTCTAATATAATATTTTTAAGATATTTGAAACCTTTTGTAAAATTGGTCTCATATTTTCTTCTTGATACAATCTCTATGTTATTTAAATAATCAGAAATCTTAAAATGAAGTAAAGTGGAGTTAATTAACAATAGAGGAATTATGATTACATGTGACACTACCACAGAGCTAATCTCTGTCATCTCATCTACTGGATTGTAGTTACCTGCCTTTTCAGTTTATTGTTAAGAGAAGGAGAAAGTCACAGACTTGTCAAACAGATTGGCAGAAAAATAGGAGCATTTCACAAAATAGTCTTGGTGAGGGTACAGAGAAATGGACATTGTTAAGTACTATAACATGGGAGGGTAGTTTGATCAACATATTGACAATTTTATTAGAGTTTAAAGATAGTGTTTAAGATTATTAAATGCTCTTGTACTATAAGGTAATGGTAATCATCATTTATTTTTTCTTTTATTTTTTTACATTGTTGTTAATTTTTGGGCAGTACTTGATTTCTTCTCTCATGTGTAGTCCCTGTAGTAGTTCTCCCACCACCACAGCACCCGTGATCTATCACCACAGTGCCTTGTTCTCTTCCTTTTCTGGTTTTGACCCCTGTTTCCCATCTCCTACTCTATGCCTCAGATCAACAGCCAGCTTGCAAGTTATTGGGTTTTTTTGTCTCTTTTGTCTGAGTGTGTATGCACCTAAGTAATAGGATTTGAGCTACAGTCCATTCCTGTGAGATGATAGCCAAGACTGTCTAGGCCAGTTCATTCTAATAAATATCTTTCACCTCTTCTGTAAAGATACCAGTGATGAGCTTGTTGGTGAGCCCACAAAGCTGTATTCTTTAGTAATTCTTTAAAGTGGGGAGATATTTTTCATTTTTTAATCAAGAATATATTTATGGTATTTATGAACTTAGAGGTATGATGCCTGATTTTGTGTATGTATTTTTACTTTTCATATACCTATAGGGAATGTTTAATTCTGCTTTGGAAGTGGCTAAATTTGAAGGTGCTGTAATTCGAACTGTCAGTGGAATAAGGGGACAGATCAAGAAGGCACTTCGGGCTCCAGAAGGAGCTTTCCGGGCCAGCTTTGAGGATAAGTTGCTGATGAGTGGTAAATATCCGTTGTGCTGTATTTATTTATTTTTTTTTTTTCCGTTGTGTTGTATTTATAGCAGTGTGTTACCTTTCACTATCAATTTATAGCCAGCATGGATTAAAGGTTGTAATTTAGGTCTTTAGAAAATTGGAGTTAAGAGCATCTTGTGTACTGTGCCAACGAAGGCATGCTATGTTTGAAGCTATTTGGTTCATACCTAGCCAAAGTTTTTGTGATATTCAAAAATAGTTTGGGGTAAATATTTTGCTTGGCAAGTTGACATGAATCTTCTTTGAAAATGATAAAGTAAATTTCTCTCTTTCCAGATATTGTCTTCATGAGAACTTGGTACCCTGTTTCCATTCCAGCCTTCTATAACCCAGTAACCTCTTTGTTGAAGCCACTTGGTGAGAAAGACTCCTGGTCAGGAATGCGGACAACTGGTCAACTCAGACTTGCCCATGGTATCAAACTAAAGCCCAACAAGGATTCTCTGTATAAGGTATAGACATATATAACCTCTAGATAGGAGTTATCCAGGACTTTGTACATTATGTTTTCTATGCTTTGAATTTTCGAGCAGAAAGTCTAATGGTAGATCTGATTGTATATGTTATATACTATAGAATGTTTGGGAAGTGGTAATAGCAGTTTTGTTTTGTTTTTTTATGAATTGGGAAGCATACTTAAACTTTTCATTGTATTCTCTTGAATTCTTTTTTCTACCTCTTTCTACTTATTTTGCTAGTTCCTATTGATTGAAGCCATGTGGGTTTTGGGTTAAGTTTTATAGACTTACTCTTGAACTGGTAACATATACAAAAAATACACAAATTATAAGTATACAGTGAATTTTAACAAGCCATTGAATTATCATTACAACAGATGCTCCCCCGTGACCTCCCATGCACTACTGTTTTCACCTCAAAGATGGCAACTATCCTGACTCCTGACATGTAAATTAGTTCTGCCTGTCTTTGAATTTTATAAAATATAGCAATATTATTGCATCTGGGTGCTTTCCTTTAATAGAATGAGATTCATCCAGGTTCTTGTATACAGCAGTTACTCATTAATTGGTTCTGTAGAGTGGAATTTCATTATATTGGCAATTTATTTATTGATGGACGTTATTTTCAACTCTAGGACATTGTGAATAATCAAACACTTACATGCCACTAGTGTCGTGTGCATGTGCACATACTTCTGTTGCATAGATCTCCAAGGGTGGGATTGTCAGGTGACAGGGTATTAATGTATTAACCTCAGTGTATGATGCCTGTAGTATTCTGAAGTCATGCCAGGTTAGACTCCAACTAACAGCTTTTCAGTGTTCTTGTTGTTCCACATCCTTGCCATTAGTTGGCCTCATTGGTATTTTTTCATTTTAAGTTCTCAGTACCTGTCTAGATTCCCACTTTCATTTATTTATTTATCTATTTATTTAAAGATTTATTTATACATATAAGCACTGAGGTATAGGCCCAGAGGTATGGGGGGCGGTGAGAGGATCCACCAGAGACAGAGTGGGGAACAGAACAGGTAGATCAGCTGAAACACATTGCTGAGGGGAGCAGCGAGCGAGGCAGGAGAGGTCTGCCACACCATGTAGGTCACTTCCCTGGTGGGTGGCAGAGATCGAACTGTGCTGCAGTGGCTGTGATTTGCTTCATAGTGTGTTGCTTAACCCACTGCGCCACCAGGGAGGCCCCACATTTTCATTTAGATTTTGGTCTCTGGGAACTTTCCTTATTATCTTAACAGTAGAACTGAAAAGATAAGTTTATTTTAATGTGGGATATTTAATGTTTTGTAATAAGAGGGTCGTTCAGGGTATTGGTCTGCCATTCTGGTAGAAATGGAAGTTTCTTAGGCATTACAATTTCTACGAAACTGTAAATGATAAAAGTTTGAATCATCTTACATGAATTTCTATATATGCTTGAGGATGTGATACCTATTGCCCAATGCTTGGTGTTAATTCTTTTTTTGAGAACAGTTCTCTGATAATTTATTCCAAGGCATTTTAAGTTACTAAACAGAAGATTGTCATTGTCATGGGTGATGTCTTTAATACATCTAATTATATAGCAGGAATATTCTCTATTTAGTCATTGACCTTGGAAAAAATATAGAGTGAAACTTCCAGCTTATTTTTTCTAAAGCAGTTAAGAATTTTGGCCATCATGCTTTAAGCATAAAATTTAAATTACCTTGAAAACTGAATACAGAGAATGTTTTGCCTTTATCTTTTGTTCAAATTTCAGTTTCTCAGCCAGCCTTACATTAGAAAGAGAAAAGGTTAAACTTTTTTTCTTCTTCTAAGATTTATTTATTTATGCATACAAAAACTAGGGTACAGGCTAGAGGTGAGGGGGTGAGAGGATTCACCAGAGACAGAGTTGGAAACAGAATAAGCAGATTGACTGAAATACATCTTGTGAAAAAAGTCAATTCTTTTTTCTTGTGGAAAAGTGAATTCATTGTATGCTGAGGGGAGCAGCAGGAGAGACAGAAGAGGTCTGCTGTGCCACGTGGATGAGCTTCCTGGTTGGGTATTGAACTTGTGCTGCAGTGGCTGCAGATCGGAGCATAGTGCTGAGGCTTAACCCCTTGCACCACCAGGGAGGCCCCAAAGTGAAACTTCTTAATGAGAATAAGTGATGGACCATTTTGGCTGTTGATTAGAGGGAGAGCCATGTCCTTAAATCCAGAGACTGATAGTCAAAATGAAAAACTAAATTATTTTTAGTAGGTTATGAAAAAACTCACTTCAGTGCCCTAAAGATAAAGCCTGAATTTTCATAAAAGGAAACTTTGTGTCTATACCTTTTTGGTTGAGATAGCTTATTTCAGATCATAGAAATGGGTGCAAGTTGATTTCTTGGAAGAATTATAAATATACTCTGTATAGTCTTCTGTTTTGACTAGACATGTGCATGTTCATTGAGACAGTTCATAGATGATTGAGTCCTTGTTTCTATGATGGTTAGCAGACACTGGTGTTACTGATCTTGTGGAAAAGTCAATTCATTGTATGTTTTAAGCGCACATAGATCATAATGTCACACTCTTCTATTTTTCTTTTCAGCCGATTGTGAGGCAAAAGAAACATTTTAATAAACTGCACATTCCAAAAGCTTTGCAGAAGGCCCTGCCTTTTAAGAGCAAGCCCAAGACCAAAGCAAAGGCAGGCAAAACGCCGAAGGACAGGCTGAGACCAGCTGTCATACGGGAGCCTCATGAAAGAAAGGTACCGTCATTGGAAAACTTCTTGATGTTTGCAATTAGATGTGAACCTAATGCTTTCTGTAGCAAATTTGGCATTTCTACTGCATTCTCATTTTTTCATCAAGAAAGAATAAAGGCCAGACTTACTCTAGGCACTAGAACTGGAAGTTAAAGGAAAGGCCAGAGCCCATTTCCCTTCTTTTATTTTCTTATGCTCTGCCTTATGCATTTTAACGGTGGATAATAGGCACATAGCTGGTGAATCCTGTACAGTTATACATATCTGTATCCACAGAGTGACTGACAAAGATGGTTTTGTGGTAAAGGCCATTTACTTAAGTATTTTGCTAAGTAAATAATGTTTCTACTAGTATTGCATGTAAACAATGTTTTTTTAATTCCACTAGGTTAATAATCATTTAAGTCATGGGCTGACTCTACTTTTGATTCGGCTAGCTGAGGTGTTTAGGCTCCCTGAAGCTTAGAAGTCAGTCCACTGGTGTCAAAATACTCTGATGCTCACGGGGTTTATCCTTGTCAGGTCCTTGCACTGCTGGATGCTCTGAGTACTGTACATAGTGAGAAGATGAAGAAGGCCAAGGAGCAGCGACATCTGCACAATAAAGAACACTTTAAAGTGAAGCAAAAGGAGGAAGAAGAGAAACTGAAGCGACAGAAGGAACTCAGGAAGAAGCTGTTCCGAATTCAGGGTCAGAAAGAAAGGAGAAATCAGAAGTCTAGCCTGAAGGGGCGTGAGGAGCATTAGAAACAGCTCCATACAGATAGACTGTTTGGATCTACAGAGATGCAAATAACAAGTCAGGGGACTGGGGGCCAAAAGAGATCTTTGTTGGATATACTGCCCAATGGTGCCTTTGAGAAGAGAAATGGAAACTGCTGATAGAGGAACCTATTTATTTTCAGCATCTAGGTTATGTCAAGATTTAAAGCAATGTAATTTATAGTTTTATAGATCCCTTTACACTACTTTTACCTGTCTTAGTTTGATTTTTGTGCCACAAAAATATCATTAAAATATTTTCATCTTAATTTTGGCTTAGTAGTTTTTATTAGGGAAGACTGTTTGATGGTTGTGGGTAACCATTTATTCTACTACCTTTATGATAAATCTTCCAGAGTGGCAAAAAAAAAATTTAACTTAGAACCTCAGCTTTAATGTAAAATTTTAGAGAAGTGTATCATTCTGGTTTTTTGGCTGCCATATGTTGTATTCTTTGATTAATCAGTATCTCTTATTTCATGTGCTTTTTTTGTGTTAGTGTAGTAGGTAAATACTGTTTTGATGTTTTAAATAGAGGACTGCTAATTTTGTGATGTGTAAGGACCAAGAAATAATGTATACTAGGCTTGTATTATGCTCATTTATTACCACCTAGCCCTTTATTTTTAACTTGGATTTTTTGTTGATATAATGGTGCATATATATGATTACATATTGATATAGATCTGCATGCTATAATCTTAGATCCACATATAGTTGTACACGTTCCCACAGTGGTCATATCTTACAAAATTATAGTGTAAATATTATAGCAGGGATATATTTTATTAATTATTTTTAAGAAAACTTTCTTACATCATCATTGTAGTCCCTATAGTTCTCATGTCACCTTATCACCATGAACCATCACCATATTCCCTGTGTTCTTCCTTCCCCTGTTTGCTCCCCTCCTACCCCCTCCTTTGCTGTATGCCTCTGATCTATGGTCAGCTTACTAGTTTTGACTTTTTCTTGACATTTCATTTGTTTTTTTTATATTCCACATATAAGTGAAACCATCTGGTATTCATCTTTTCCTTCTGACTAATTTTGGCTAGCTGATCCCTTCCAGTTCCACCCATGTTGCCACTCTGGCAACATGAATTTGTCTTTTTTGATCGCTGAGTAATATTTCATTGTGTAAATATACCACAAGTTTTTGATCTCTTTATCTAATTTTGAGGCATGAGGTTGTTTCCATATTTGGCAATTGTAAAAAGTGCTGTGATAAACATAGGAGTGCAAGTTTCCTTTTGAATTAGTGTTTTTGTATACTTTGGGGTAGATTCCTAGGTGTGGAATTGCTGGATCATATGGTAGATCAATCCACTTTTAGTGTTCTGAGGAACCTCCACATAGCTTTCCATCGTGGCTGGACCAGTTTTCATTCCCACCAGCAGTGTAAGAGGGATCCTTTATCTCCACATCCTTGCCAGCATTTGTTGTTTCCAGTTTTTTTGATGTGGCCCATTCTTACTGGAGTAAGAACTGGTATCTTATTGTGGTTTTGATTTGCATTTCCCTGATACTAGTGGTATTGAACATTTTTCATATGCCAATTGGTCATTTGCGTTTCTTCTTTGGAGAAGTGTCTTTTTAGTTCTTTTGCCCTTTTTCTGACTGTGTTGTTTTCTTTGGTTTTTGTTGTGTGGTACAAGTTTTTTGTAAGTACTTGGTATCAACCCCTTATCTGCACAACCAGATATTGCCATTGGGTACAGACTAGAGGTGCAGGGGGTGAGAGGACTCACCAGAGACAGTGGGGAACAGAACAGGTGGATAGACTGAAATACACTCGTGAGGGGAGCAGCAGGTGGGACGAGAGGTCTGCCGCACCATGTGAGTTACCTCCCCGGCCGGGGATTGAACTTGTGCTGCAGTGGCTGCGCCCTAACCCTTTGTGACACCAGGGAGGTCCCTATTTTATAATTTCTTCAATTTCCTATTAGTCCGATAGTCATTCTGTAGTATGTTGTTCAGTCTTTTTTCCCTACTTTTCTTGTGGTTGGTTTCCATTTTAATATGCGTTCACACATTTGATATGATTTATCTTCATGAATTTATTGACACCTACTTTGTGTCAACATATGGTTTATCCTAGAGAATGTTCTGTGTGTACTTGAGAAGAATGGGTATTCAATTTTTTTGGGGGGGGTGCAGTGACCTATAAATGTCTATTAAACACATGTGGTCTGATTCCTCACTTAAGGTTATTGTTTCCTTGTTGATTTGCTGTCTGGTTGATCTGTCTGTTGATGAAAGTAAGGTATTGAAGTCCCTTATTACTATTAAATTGCTGCCAATTACTTTTATTAAAAATTATCTTACATATTTTGATGCTCCTTCATTTGGTGTTTGTATATATATATATTACAGTGTTAATTGTAATTACTGTTGATTTTGAAAATTCTTCATATATTTTGTCAGATTATGTAATTTGCAATTGTTTCCTATTAGTCTGTAGCTGTCTTTTAATTCAGTGGTGTCTGTAGCAAAATTTAAAATTTTTATCAAGTTGATTTTTAAATTTTTTCTTTTTTGGATTATGAATTTGGCATCATGACTAAAATTCTTCTCTCAACCCTAGCTCATGAAGATTTTGTCCTGTATGTTCTTGTAAAAGTTGCATAGTTTTGTGATTTATTTTGAGTTAACTTTTACGTACGGTGTAAGATTTAGTTTGGGGTTCTTTGTTAAAAAATTTATAGACAATTTTTCTGTAGTCATTAGTGAAAGACTATCCTTTCTCCATTGAAATTTCTTTGCATCCTGTGGTGGTGTAATATTGGGGTGAGGGGGACCCCCCTGGTGGCACAGTGGGTTAAGCAATGCACTATGAGGCAAAACGCAGCCACTGCAACGCGAGTTCGATCCCTACTGCCGGCCGGGGTGGCGGGGGGACCCACATGGCGCAGCAGACCTCTCCTGATGTGCCCGCTGTTCCCCTCAGCAGTGTTTCGGTAAAATCTGCCTGTTTAAAAAAAAAAAAAATATTGGGGTGAGGCTAGAGGTAAGGGAAGTGAAAGAATTCACGAGAGACAAGAGTGAGAACAGGGAAGGCAGATTTACTGAAATACCCTGCAAGGGAGCCAGGGGATAAGTTGGGAGATACCATCTGCATGGGAAGAAGGATTTGAGGGTCTCTTTTATATTCTATTTTTTTGCCCACTTCCTTACTTGGGGATCCTGTTTGCATCATTTACTTGCTGGGATGTTTGGTCTTGGGTGCTGGCCTTTGGCACAGAATATGTCCTGGCTCTACTTCTGCATTCCTCGAGCTAGGCTGATTTTTTGTCATGGTGGTTGGCCTTAAGACCCAGTTCCCATGGCAACCTTGATTCCCTTTCCTTTCGAGCCCTCCCCGCCCCAAACTTACCTGCTGGACAAGTAGGGGCTTAGTTTTTAACTTTATGAAATGATTCCCCCAGCACATCCTTGTCAAAAATCATTTGAGCATGTTTGTGAAGATCTATTTGTGGGCTCTCTGTTCTATTGATTGATGTGTCTATCCTTTTGCCATTTAACCTTGATTATTGTTTCTTTATTGTAAAAATTAAAATTGGGTGTGTGAATATGTTAAAAAAAATTTCTGCCCCTTTTCCAATCGCCATACTTTCCCTCCAGCAGGCAGGAGAGCAAAGCTGTGTATCTGAAACAGTTATACAAAATCTGATGCCAGCAGGTAAAGTCAGTCTTTTCACATCCACTGGTGATCAAGGAACCAGGTGAAAAAGAATCTCTGGAATCTCTATAGTGCATTCTTTAGAAAGGAAGAGATTAAATCTTGTGTTACCTTCCTCTAGCATTGGCTTATCTTTAGATTGGGACAACTTAGAAGTCCCTCCTATCAAGTATAATTACATTCTTAATGTCAGTGACTCACTGCACCTATATAAACTAAGTTCAAACTTGGGTGTATTGGAACAGCTCTCACAGAGTAAAACCTGTGGGACTGCTTCTCAAGTTTGAAACATCACTGTGATTTTCTAATAAGCTATTTCTCTATCATTAAGACTTTTATTTTTTTTTAATTTTTTTTTAATACATGGGGATTACAATTGATGTCAAAGGACTATTTTACAGCTGTATGATTCCTCTAACGTTATTCATTATTTTCAAAATTGTTGCAGTTATTCTAGGGCTTTTCCCTTTTGATATAAATTTCACTTTTTTTTTGATTCAGGAAAATCTGACTTTTATTCTTAAATTGTATGATGGAAAAGGAAGGAAAAAATTGTTCTCCGATAAGGAAGAGTCATTGTTAAAGAGTAAAGGCCTCATGGCTGTAACTGAAATGCCGGGACTATAGTTGGGGCCTTCCTGCATTCTTTCTGTCTCTCTTTTTTTCAAACTGATTATTTAAAAAGATTTTTAAAATTTATTTTGTGCAGAAGAGCTAGGGTGTAGGCCAGAGGTGGGTGAATGTATGTGTGAAAGGATTCACCAGAGACAGAGTGGGGAACAGAACAGGAAGATCCACTGATATACACTGCTAAGAGGAGCAGCAGGCAAGACAGGAGAGGTCTGCTGTGCCATGTGGGTCACTCCCTGGCCAGGAAACAAACCGAGGTGACAGCAGTGATAGAACAGGGAGGCCCCATGTTTTGCCTTTCTACTTGAAAAGACTTTATTCAGCCACGTGTGCATTCCCTATAGATTAGGCGTCTTCTTATACGCCCTATCTTAATTTAAACAATGTTAGCATGAAAATTGATTGTCGTGACAGTTCAAGAACAAATACATTGTTTTAGAAGCATACACAATTTTCTCCCCATCAAGATTTAGTAGCAAGATTCTGTAACATTCTGTTTGAGTACTAGACATTACTGGGATCTAGATACCTATAGACCATCAATCTTATGCCTAGAAATTTTGAGTATTTTACTTCCTTGTCTTTGGACTCTGCTTGCCACTTAATAAGAATTCTTGCAGAAGGCAGTTCCTTCTACTTGAAATTCTCAAAGAGGCTGAATAGTTCTTCACTATCCATTGCTAGTTTCTCTCTTAGAGGAACAACAAATGAATCATAAGCATTTTATGCTTCAACAAATTCTCAGTTTGTCACCTTGTCTGAAATTTAATGTCTCCAGGACATCAGAGATCAGCAGGGACAGCACCAGAAAGACACCGATTCATTCGTTGAAGCATAAAATGCTTCATGAATTCATGATTCATGCTGAAAGCCACGGAGTTGCTCCTGGACCTCCGACCACTTACTGTCATTTATCTAAAGAAAACGGTTTTCCCTGGTTCTTTTTGTTTTCGGGACCAGACCTAAATTTCAGTGTCTCATGAAATACACCATCACACTCCTTAACTAGACTATTTGGATTTTCTGATCAAGCTAATCTGCTCACCGGACTTGGCGTGTTTCTTCCCACTTTCATGCCTTTGCACATGCCGTCCTCTCTGCGAACATACTCTAAGTCCAACATTCTTTCTTTGACTTTCAGAAAGCATTTTGACTTCAAAACTTCTAGACAATTACAGGCACATTAAACCTTAACTTCCAAATGTTTATTCTTCTGGAAATTTATTTGTATTTATGTTATTTTGTAAATATGTTTTGTAATTGCGACCTTTTGTGTCAGTGCTGTATTTGCTTTGACATGCATTCTCTTCCACTCACTGAGGTCTCATGAATATTTCTAATTCTGTTGTTGTTGCTGATGTCCTGTTTCATATAAGCATGTGATAGACACAGGGATTATGCTGGCGGAGGGCAGGCACAGAGTCAGCATGCAGGATAGGAGGTAGAGCACTGCAGGACTATAGGGTTCGAAGGGGCAGCTGGTGTTTGGTGGCTTGAGCCTGTGACTCCCGAGTGAGAATAATAGGAGCCTGAACTGGTAGGGCTGGCCAGATCTCATCACCGTGCCTCATTACAGAGAGGTTATTATGTGCAGCCTAGGGGTGAGAGATACGACATACCTGCCTTACCCCTGCCCACAACCAAAGCCAAGATAACAACCCGACTCACATTAACCAGGGTTTGAGGCACCTGGATCTTAACAACAGGAGCAAGAGCCCAAGGGTAAGTCTCCATACGTGAAAGGTAAAGAGAATAATTCTCAGCTTGTCGCCCGGTCTAAAATATAATGTATGCATAGAAGAACTCAGACATTAGCGGTCAGCACCAGAAGGGACACTGAGGGGACTCATGATTCATTAAACAGGTGGGTGGAGACACATGTTTGGAGATTGTGGTCTGGGTGGGGAGGCCGCCAGCTGACCTCTTGTGCTGTTGCTTGCTGGCTAGTAGCCTTATGGAGGGGAGACTGAGCTATGTGGAGGCACACAACATTGTGATCAAGGGGAAATATGTGTGGATGAGTTTGATGGGTACCCAGTGAAAAGAACAAGAACTGTGCGCTGGGCAATGCTCCCCCTTCCCACACCCCTTGGGATTGATATTGACCTAATGAATATAGATGCAAAAACCCTCAACAAAATCTTAGCAAATCAACTTAAGCGATGCATGAAAGGATTGTACATCATGGTCAGGGGATGCAAATCAATTCAACACCTGAAAATTGATCAGTGTAACTCACGCCATTAACAAAGGAAGGATCATAACCTAATGGTCAAATCAATAGAGATGAAGAGAGCTTTTGCTAAGATTCAATGTTCATACAAAAAACCCTTCAAGTGGATATGAAAGAAACATTATAAAGGCCGTATATGACAAACCTACAGTAATCATACTCACTGGTGAAAATGAAAGCATTTCTTTTAAGATCAGGTACAAGGGGCCTCCCTAGTGGCACAATGGGTTAAGCAATGCACTATGAAACAGACCACAGCCACTGCAGCACAAGTTTGATTCCTGCCACCAGCCGGGGAAGTGACCCATATGGCCCAGCAGATTTCTCCTGTGTCACCCACTGCTCCCTTCAGCAGTGTGTTTCAGTTAATCTGCTTGCTCTGTTTCCCACCCTGTCTCTGGTGGATCCTCTCACCTCCCATATCTCTGGCCTGTACCCTAGTTCTTGTATGCATAAATAAATAAATCTTTAAAAAAAAAAAAGATCAGGTACAAGGCAAGACTATCCACTCTTGCTCCTACTATTCAACGTAGCATTGAAATTTGTAGGTAGAGCAATTAGGAAAGAGAAAGATGAAGAACAGTAAAACTATTACTAATTGAGGAAAAAGTGATAACATACATAGAAAACACTAAAGACTGAAGTAAAAATTTATAGAAAAAATCAGTACAGTAAAGTGGCAGTTTACAAAATCAATTTACCCTTTGCTTTCTTATATGCATGTGATAAATTAGAAAAAAACCACGAAAACAATCCCCTTTACTATCATATCAAAAAGAATTCTATAACCAGGAATAAACTTAAAGAAGGAGGTGAAGGACCTGTACAATGAAAACTAACATATCATTAAAAGAAACAGAAGAGACAAAGAAATGGAAAGATAATCCCAGTTTATGAATTAGAAGAATTAATATTGTTAAAATAGCCAACTTTTCACAGCTATATACAGATTCAATGCAGTCAACAGTATTCTTGAAAAAGAACAAAGATCATTAAAATTTATATGGAACCAGAAGAGACACTAACTAGCCAAATCAATCCTGATAAAACCAGAGGAAGAATGGAGGTATGACACTCTCAGACTTAACTGTACTACCAAACTATGGTATTGGACTGAATAGACACACAGACTGGTAGAATAGAGTTGAGAGCCCAGAAATAAACTCATGGACAGTTAATCTACGACAAAGGAAGCAAAATTACATATAGAAGAAAAGAAAGTCTCTTCAACTAATTATATTGGGAAAACCGAACAGCCACATGTAATAGAATGAAATTAAATCACTATCTTACAACCATATAAAACATTAACTCCAAGTGAATTCAAGACTTGGATGTAAGACCTGATTCCATAAAATACATAGAAGAAAACTTAGGCAAAATATTCTACATTGGTGTCATGGATGTCTTTAGGGATTAAACACCAACAATAAGGGAAACAAAGGCAAAAATAAACAAGTGGGATTACCTCAAACTAAAATGCTTCTACACAGAAAAAAAAAAATCATTAAAGTGACAACTCCCGACCAAATGGGAGAAAATACTTACACATCGTAAATCTGACAGGGGCTAATATCCATGGTCTACAAAGAACTCAAGTGTTATCTGCATTCCTGAGTACTTCCCTAGGGTAGATTATCTGAAGTAGGATTTTGATCAGAGTAGGTACACTTTCCCCTTCACATTTTATTTCATTTTTAAGATCTTACTTACTTATGCATACAATAACTGGGGGTGGTGAGAGGTGGGTGTGGTGAAAGGACTCACCAGAGACAGAGTGGGGAGCAAACAGGCAGACCCACTGAAATTAAACCCAGGTCGTCCCAGTGACAGCACTGAGACTTAACCAGCAGGCCACCAGGGAGGCTCCCGGCCTTCCCGTGTTAGAGCCCGTGTGTGTTTCTGAGACCAAGCCACATTCCTTCTGCGGTGCAGGCAGTATGCTTTTCCTAACCTCTTCTGGCCATTGGCGAATCTGTTCGGTGTCGTCTTGCCAAGCTTCTCCCACCAAGCCTCAGCGCCCACCTCTCTGCCCTTCATGTAGACTTGCCCTTTGACCTCCAATTACCTCTTGTTCGTCATGCTCAGCCACAGAGGTGTCTCCACCAGGGATCCCACCCGCACTGGCTGTCGCCTGGCCTATCTCCCCAACACTTTATTGCATCTGTTTGTGGAGACAGCTGTTCGCCCCACTGGATGTTGAGGTCCTGGACAAGGGCCTCAGTTATGACTGACTGAGGTTACAGGGGCACTTTCATGGGCACGCAGAGACCCACTGCAGCCTGCCTGGGGGCTCTGCGGTGTGTCCCCCGGCTTCTGGTCCAGCGTGCTGCTTCCTGGGCTGGGAACTGACCACAAATGGCATGTTCCTTGCTGCCCTAACACCTGGCCATGGTGCTAGGTCAGCAAATGCTGTGGGGCTAGACACAGGGTACCCTCTTTCAGGGCCTCAGTTTCCCCATCTACACAAACAAGGTTGTCACAGCTCTGGGATCTTGTGCCTTTGTGATGTAAAGTGGTGTCAAGTCAGGTGTGAGCCTAGCAGGCTCATCCAGGTGAGAGTGCTCCTGGGAGACGTGGCACGGTGCCTGAGAGTGCATGCGCTCTGTTCCAACAGAGGCTGGTCCCAGCTTCCAGAGTGCTCGAGGCTTTTCTCCTCTCACAACCCTGGAGGATAACAGCAGGGTGCTGTCTCACCTGGCTCTGAGTGGTGGCGGGACAGGATGTCCTGGGGTCACCTATGCGCTCTCCCATCAGGTGCCTCATCAGGAGAGTTACACGTATGAGCCAGCAGGGGCCGCCACAGACGAGCAGATGTGCCGGTCTCTGCCAAAACCACCTTTGCCATCCCTGCCAGCATTCCTGAAGAACTTTCCAGGTACCAAACCCGAGTTTCAGGTGCTTTACAGGAATTTCCTCTCAGCCCCTGCACTAGAAGTAGGGTTTACTGATGAAGCATGGAAGCTTGCAGAGGGGTAAGTAACAACATCAAGGGCATCGCTGTGTCCATTCTTCTCTCTAGTTTGGCCCCAGCCCAGCCCTCTCCGTGCCCACTTTCCCTTCCATGATAACAGATACCACTGGGAACCCCCTCAGGTCCATCCAGGGGGGCAGGGGTGTTCTAGAGGCTCTTCAGACCCTGGGGTTCCCTGAAGTACTGGAGCTGTGGGGCGCTCCCACTTAGGGAAGGCATACAGTACACCACATCTATTGGGGTCGCGCGTGCTGCACCACACAGAGGGAGCCATTGTGCTGGGTGGGTGATCACCCTGACCCCCTCAGTCAGGCCCTAGGGTGGTCTTGCTCTGTGACCCTCCCACGCACACAGAGCCCCTCCCCAGCATGTGCACACAGACTCACATACCCACACCCACATCCTCCTGTCTCGACTTACACCCTCCCCCGCCCGCTTGCCTTCCTTGCCACCCCCAAGGCCACCCTCACAAACCACACAGCTGCCTTGGTTCTCGCTCCATCCCTTCTTCTCAGAAGAGAGTTGCTCTTCTCAGCCAGCGGCCACTGTGAACCTACCCTGTGCTGGGTCCGCCTGTGTCAGAGGCAGCAGCTGGGTGTGTTCTACCCACCTCGCCCGGGCTGCTGAGTCGGGTTACATTAACCGGACAGGGAGCCCAGAGAGGGGCCGGAGCCACGTGGCAGCACAGGGTCCACCCTCAGGCTCCAGAGCTGACCCTTCCCTGCCACAGATGGGTGAGCAGGACAAACATCTCCTCCTTCCTGGAACTCAGGGGTGCTCCTTCACCCGCAATTTGTGTATTTGCTTGCCAAATCTATGCTGAGAAATGTTCAGATATTCTCTCTCCGTGGACGCGAACTAGGAATATAAAGTTAGGTGACCAGGAGCTTTTATAAAAAGTGTTCTTAGAAAGGAAACCAGAAAGCATCCTAGGTAAGACAATGGCCTTGGGTGTATCCGTTTGTCTTTTGTTGTTGGGTTAGTAGGAGTTGTGACTGGAGGCTGCTAGAACTGCAAAATAAAGGAGCACACTCTGAAATCACCACTCCCCCACCTGCGCCCCTCCTCAACCACTAACTCTGGTGGGGGTGGTGATAGCCCCTCTCTCTAACAATAAACAGCAGCAGCCACTGTCATCCACTAGTGCTTTCTTCTGTGCTGTGTTTAGCGCTTTACGTACATTCTGTTGTTTCAAGCACTGGGACAACCCTATGATTATCCTCATTCACAGATAAAGAATATGAGCTCCAGTGAGATTCAGTAGATCCCCAAGCTTCTCTTCACCAGTAGGTGGCACTGCCAAGGTTGTTCTGGCAGACTGTGGGCCCCTCCACAGCCCAGCATCATGCAGTCTCTGCCAGGGTTTTCTGTGACCCCCCACAATAATCTTCAGCAATCTTGACAGCAGACGTGGTTATCTCTGCCCCACTGAGGCACAGATGAACAGGGACTGAAATGGTAACGCTAAAAGCAGAGCTCTCTCGCCTTCCAAGAGCTCATTCTCCTAAGTAGATTACCTGTGTCCTGGCATTAGGGGGGCTGCTCATGTCTGCCCCCCCCCCCACTCTATGGCATGCACCCTTTAGCACCCCATGCACCATTTTAGGCAGTCCTTCTTACCTATGAAATTAGGAGGGCCTCTGATGGGGGCTCCTGGACAGGTAACTGGGCTGTCCCACAGCAGGTGGCTGTGTATGTGGCTGCTGGGAAGGCTGGGGCTTGGCAGCCAGCACTGCCCCCGGCCCTGGGCTGCCCTTATGGGCTGCTCTTCTGACATCCTACCCCAGGCCGCTGGCATCCACTAGACTTTCCTCCTTCTACTATGTCTGACCCTCGTTGTCCTAATTCTGCCACGCGTGAGCAGCAGCCCTTCTGGAAGGCACGTCCTCCAGGGAGATTTGATTATGTCCTGGTGGTGCCACCTCATTAATGCAATCAGGAAGTTTTCGCAAGACTTCAGCTGCTTTGCTGGCAGCCAGGCCTGGCTCCTGGGGCATTGCTGCCGACCCTCAGCTCACAGCTCTTCTTCAGGCTGACAGGGCCTCAGGGACCCTCCATCCACCGGGCCGTGCCCACAGGGAGGGACTGACATGGGGTATGGCTTCATCAGAGTGCCTTCTTGTTCATGCTGCTCCCTTTTCCTTTCAGCGAGGCCCATGATCTGCTTTTATTCAGCATTGTTGAGAGTCTTCGTCTGTTTTAAAAAAAAAGCACTCAGCAATGAGGAATCAGCATTTTGGAGAATACTCCAGGAAAATGGCCATTTTCTATCAAGTTTAGGCTCTTAATTGAAAATTTTGAGAGGAGAGGAAATTTGGGGAGATTCCAGAAATTCTCTCCATTATGGTAATAAGCTGTAATCAGAACCGAAGAGTTACATTAATTCCATGGGTTTTCTCCCCAGGATTGCCCTGAGTGTGTTAGCAGCAGACTCTTGGTGCTAGGGAGAGAAGACTGATGAGGTCAAATATTCCAGGAAATAGAGGGAGGGCAGGGGTGCAGCTTGTTTCTTGCTTTTCCTGCACCCTACCTCCTCACCCCTGACCTGTATCCTTATACTAACCTTAGAGGATTAACCTTAGAGTCACCTCAGAGTCATGCAGTTTGAAGAGGACAGGGCCTTCCAGGCCCTGCTGTGACAGTGCGGATGGGCCATGGCCACAGTCCTGGGCTGGGCTGACGGTCTGGGCTTTGCCAACAGCGAGGTAGGGACTGGAGGTGGAAGGGGAGGTTGGTGCAGGAGAACAGGTCCCCTGAAGGAAGCAGGACTCCAGAGACAGTCAGAAGAACCAAGTCTCTGAATGCACCTGCTTGGCCACATGTGGCTGTGAGGGCGCATGGGTCCTTTCCCAAGTGCCCTTCCTCATAGGGCGGAGTGGACTGAGTTCCCTCTCAACTGGCTCTAGCAGGTGGGCTGCCCTGGCCACCTCACTTCTCGTACCCACTGGCCAGCTCCTGGCTTCTGCATGTGCCAGCTGTCCCCAGGGACAGCTCGGAGCCTGCATGCTGGGCCTGGATCTGCACGCTGGGCTGACCGTCCACAGACAGAAGTCACTGGCTTCAGCAGAATCCCCTACAAACCCACCCCAGGGCCCTGCTTTCCCACCTCACAGAGCAGGTGCCTATCGAATGAAGAACTTGGCTGAAAGGGCTTTGGACATGAGACAGATTATGGCGAGGACAGTCACGCGATTATTCATTCTTTCTACATACCTTCCTCCTTCCACCCCCCTGCCCCACTTCATCCCCCACCTGGGACTTCTCTGCCTTTCTTATTTAATGCTTCTGAGAACTCTGGGCATGAACTGAAAGGTGGCATGTTACTCTCTCACTGAGTCAACATGTAGCTCAGGAGTCAAAATAAAATGCCATCACCATATGCTATGTGCCAGGAACTTACATAGCATTAGAGATCTTGCATGTTAAGCTCCATATCAGCTCCCCTCCCCAAGACACCCTCTGTGTGACACAGGAAGCAACTGGGGTCTAGGAGTCTCAGCAACCCACCCAGAAGTGAAAAGGACCACCAAGTGGCAGGCTCCCACCTCCACTTCTTGACCCAGAGCCCGAGCACCATTTGCTGCTCTTGTTGCTTTATTTCTCCCTTAGCTTTGTGCCTTCCATGGAGCAGAAAACAAGGCTGTGTCAGGGAATGGGGGAGTGGAGAGGTAGAGAGTGGCCAAGACTGCCTTCCATTTGTGAGAATATTCACTTTGGGGCCCCTCCTGGTTTCACTGTTGAATTCTCCCACAGACATGTGTAAGAGAACAGAACTTTGCTTGGTGTTTTGGTGAGATCAGCGTGAGATCAGGTCGCTGGGAGCAGCCATGGGAGACTCTGAGCTCTCTTCCAGACCTATTACACTATGTGCAATAGGTCCCTTGTAGTGAGGTTAGGAAAATGCTAGTCTTTCCAAACAAATGAATGTGAGTTCTTGTCCTGGATGAGGGTTATGATATATCCTGTTTTCCTTTTTCCCTTCACTTCCAGGAAGCTCAATGCCAAGTTTTATACTCAACTGGATACTGAGTGTCCTTACTTTGGTTTTCTGGTAGAGTCCTCAGTTTCTGTCTTCATTGCATGAGAGTGATATTTAATTTATGGATGTTTTGCCCATGATGGCTGATTGTGGGGACATCCTTTCTGGAAGGAGGTTGACCATAAAGAGTGAGGAAGTAATGGTAGGATGTGACTGAGTCCCTGAAGGGCTATCTGTTAAGGATGGGTTATGGTGTTTGGGCTAAGAAGGGGGACAGGGGACCAAGGGTTTCAGGTGTGGCAGCCAAGGAGCAGGCAGGTGTCCAGGAGCACATGTTTATGATGGTGTCATGACATGCATGTGATTTGGACACTTGGAATAAACAGAAGTGTTATAAATGGGCATGATTAAACCTCATGTACACTAGAGGGAAAACCCACCCATGGGCCTGTGTCCCTTGTTCAGTTATCACTGACTTCACGTTTCTTCAACATCTTGTCTTACGTGTGAGGTGACATCAGACATAAAGTCTGTATTGTATTTCAGGCACTAAGTTTGGGCCAAAACAGAAGACCCAGGCTTACCCAGGCCAACATCATACAGTGGCCTCCTGCCTCCTGCTAGAATTTCTCTGATTGTTCTTAATTTTTTTATTATTTCTGCTAAGAGAGCCGTTAGTGCATATAGCTTTTCCCTTCTTTTACATCATTTCCACAGGGTCATCACTCTAGAGTAGAACATTTATTTACTTATTTTTAGAGATTTATTTCTACATATTTATGCATACAAGAACTGGGATTTAGGCCAGGGGTATGTGTAGGGGGTGGTGAGAAGATCCACCAGAGACAGAGTGGGGAGCAGAACAGGCAGATCCACTGAAACACACTGCTGAGGGGAGCAGTGGACAAGACAGGGCTGCTGTGCCATGTAGGTCCCCTTCCCAGCCGGGGATCGAACTCGTGCCACTGTGGCTGGCGATAGCTTGATAGTGCTGAGACTCAACCCGTTGTACCACCAGGGAGGCCCCAGAGTATGAACATTTTAATGCAGGTTGTGTCTGGGGCCCTCACGAAGGACTGGGCCAGTTCCCAGGCCACCAGTGCCCATGATGTTTGCTCCTGCGCCCTAAACTTGTTGCTCTTGCTTTTTGCCAGTAAGGCATTAATTTGGTCAAAATCTCACCTTAATTATTCCACCTGAATTTCTTCGATTGCTGTGTGGCTAAGCATTTCACCTCTTTGTTGTTAATTTCGTTTTGTTTTTTGGTGTTTTAGAAAATATTTATGTCGCATTCTCATGAACACCCATTGCTCTGTCATCGGTTTGATGGAACCCTAAAATTTGAGGGAATTTTAAAATACTTTATTAGCTCTAGGTCTGTCACATTGGATACAGTATCTTTCTAGCCTGTCTTCTTATTTTAGTTTTTTTACATGCATGTGGTGTTCTGCTCTCACACAATTTAGATTCTGCCAGTGAAAGGGGACTGTCCCACTGAAGTTCCCTGACTGTCTCTTGTGACAATGCAAGCACACCCCTCCCCACCCAGGTGCTCCATGTCTGACTGGGAGTGTTTTCAGGAAAGAGTCTTGTGCCTTTGAGGCCTGTATCTCTGACCGACCAGTCTGGAAGCTGGGTCAGGTTTAACACCAGGACAATCTGAATCTGAAGAACCAGGGCGGGTGGGCTCCCTCTTGCCCAGGGTGGTCGACCACAACCAATCCTCACTGAGGCCATAGACCTCTCTAAGACCTGCCTTCCGCACTGGTACCCACTGATTGAGCCAGGGAGGATTCAGCATAGATGGCTACAAGTAGTCTTCTGGGGCTGTGGGAGGAGGGATGGAGTGAAGTAGGAGATTTATGGTGGTACTGTGTCCCTCAAGGGTGGGTTACTTGTGGCAAAGACAGAGGTCTTTGCCACAAGTAACCCAGGCGCTGAGCAAGACCCCTCCTAGCTCTTCCAGGCTTGTAGACACACACACCCAGCAGCTCCTCAGCCTCCTGCTCATCACACTTTCCCTTTGAGGTGCACTGGTCCCCTATCAGTCCCACTGATCATGCGCCATCCCCTCCTTCAGGAGCCTCTCTTTATTGGCTGTCCCAGGCCTCTGCATGGTACTTCCTGGTGGTGCATCCTGGAGGACTTCCCAGTAGAGGTGTTCCTGTCAGTACAGGCTGGCTATATACAGAAAGGCACAGTAGGCTATTGTCAGACTGAATGTGTTTTCTGTGTTTATGGAGTGGTTGGATCCCAGGATCTGGCAGGCAGATGAAATTCCCTCTGGTCCCTCTGGAATTCCCTTTCCCTGTCAGATGCAAGTGTGGAGTTGGGGAGGGGGATCCCGGGTGGGGTGGAAAGCGGGGATGTGCTCCCTTCCTGCCTCTTGGAGCTGGGCACTGCTCAGGAAGGCAGCCAGCTGTCCCCTGTCTCAGCCTCCTTTGTGTGTGAGTCACCATCTGGAAGTCGCCTTCATTTGTTTTAATTTAAGGGACCCAGCTCATCCTGGGAGCACTGCCACCGGCTTGTCCTTCCTTCCACTGCAGCTTTATGCTCCGTGAGGAAAGGGGGTGGGGGCGCAGAGTGCTTTGCAATAAAGCACTCTCTTCTCATCATCTTAAAAAAATGTTCTTAGCAGAAGCAGTGGGAGAAATTTACTGGCCTGTCAGAAAAGCCATTGCTCATCAGACTGGAGAAAGGAAAAGCAGAGGTCATCAATTCATGGGCAGTGTCTCAGGAAGGGATTAAATCATTTAGCAACATGTCCTTAAGAAATCATTGAAGCCTCACACTGCCGTTTTCTTTTCCTAGACTCTCCCATCAAATGCATTTTCCAAATGCAAAATGAGTCAGATGCCAACAGTGATCTTCCTGCTACTCAGAGGCCAAATGGCTTCTGCTAGAAGACCAGGCCGACCTGTGGCGTGTGGGCGCACGGATGACACACACAGGCCTCCACGTGCCAGCAAGTAGGTGTTTGTGTGATGTGGCTACATAAACGCGCACGCAGCCGCTGCCCGGCCGTGATGGTTTCCGGTTTTCTTCAGTGTGTGACATACCTGTAAGTTGCCGCGAGTTCATTCAGCTAAATGAAGGTATCGAAATACATAAGTCCTGGCTGCTGGGTGGCAGGGGGCTCCTTAAATCCTCGGGTGTCTATTGCCTCTGTCACTCGCAGGCTCTGCAGTGACCGGCATGGTGTTGCGGGGATGGGAGCGGCTCAGTACCCCAGGCCTGCATTGCCCCCTGCAGATCAACAGGCCGGACCGTGGCTGGAGCTTTGACCCTGAAAGTGGTGACCCCTGGGTTCAGATTGCAGCTTCCCACCAGAATGCTGTCCATGCTCTCCCCCTAGGGCCTCGGGAGCCCACCTGGGTGCCGCTGGGAGGGGTTTAAAGAACGGATGAGAGTGTGTTAATGTGCCTGGAAGCCTGTCCCAGCAGGTCAGCCAGTCCTCCAGCACACTCTCAAGCAGGCGTGAGGCATGAGGCGTGACTAGTGAGGATCTTCCGGTTGGGCTATGGGGTGCCCAGAGCAAGCAACCTCCCTGGGTTTGTCTTATGAGGATGTTTCTGGAACAGATTTGGGTTTCAGTGCCCAGACTGAGTAAAAGTGCATTGCCCTCCCCAGTGTGGGCCTGAATAGCACAAAGTGTGGAGAGAGGGAGCGTGGGATCTAGAGCTTTCGCCATGGGCTCCTTGATTCCCAGCCCTTTGGCCTTGGGTGAGATTCACAGCATGAGCTCTCCTGCGTCTCCTGCATGCATGAGATAGTGGGGCAGTTGTGAAGGCTGCAACGCAGCCCACCCAGACATGAAAAACAGACAGGAAATATCTCGTTGGAATTAAATGGGAAAAATTTCTAAGCACGTATCACCCCCCTTTTTTACCTAACAGTGCTGGGTTTCTTCAGTGTGTGACTGTGCTGAGGCTGGGGACAGGGCCTGGGGGAAGATCAGCCACTGCCTGTGGTGCTGGAGCTCAGGTTCTTGAGATGGGTCACCGGACTGCCTCCAGGTGATCGCTGGCCTGGCAGACGGCATCTCCAGAGTCCGGTTTCCATCTTACGGAGGCACTGAGGTAGAAGCTGCTCAGGGCACGCCAGGGGTGAGCAGCAGTGCTGTAAGGCTGGTCCTCGGCCCCTGGACTCTGGGGCCTGGGTCGTCCTGCTCCAGCCGGCTTTCCCCAGAGCGCCTCCGTCTTCCTCCTGGTAGCTTCATGCTCCCTGCCCCACCTCAGGGGTCCTGACTGCAGCGCCTTCACCTGGTGCCTGCACATGTCACCTGCAGTCTGCCTGGCTCTGGGTGGGTGTCTGCAGTGGGGCCACCAAGGCCAGGTGAGCAATCGCCGGCCCCTGCCGCTGGGAGTTTGAGAGTCCGCCTCTGAGAGTTGTCCCTGGGAATCCTCTGGGGACTCCCAGTGCCCGGAGCTGAGTCACTGCAGTCACCTTGGTGGGCATCACCTGGAGGAGAGTCCAGCTGGCTCATTTTCACCCCCGGGAAGTTCCCTGGGCTGCGCCGCCCCTCTCCCCACACTCCTGTCACTACCTAAGTGGTGACAACTCGCAGCGCCCCTCAGCCTGCTGGAAACGGTGAGAGGTGGTGGGCCTATTGGCAAAGCCAATATTCTTTGTGGCGGTCAGAGGCATCCTCATGATGGAAGACGGCCAATCTGGAACCCAAGGCCTCTTACCACAGTGGGCAGGGGGCCTCTGTGCTGACCCCCGCTCCATTCAGGCCTGTCCTCTGCTGCAGCCAGGGTGGGAGGGGAGGACGAGGCCCTGAAGATGTGCACCCCGCCTGGTGTCTCATTTCCCATACCGCCCTCCTGGAGCTCTGCGTCACTGTGTGGCTAGCCGGGAGGCAGGTGGCCTTGTCCTCCGCATCACCTGGGGGGCTGGCTTCACACCCCACCCAGGACCCAGGCTGAGCCTTATGGCACTGGGGCTCCTCTCCGTGGCCCATTCCTGGGCTCTGAGGCAGCAGTTCTGGACCACGGCTCAGGCTAAGGACTTCATGGGCGGGGGGGCATCCCTGTGCCCCTCCCAGTGCCCTTCTAACGGCAGCAATGCGCCATGAGCACCAGGCCTCTAGAACCTGGAAAAGGTCAAGATCCCACAGGAATGCAAATGTGCTGACACCTCGGTTTAAAACCAGTGAGACCAATTTCAGACTTGAGATGTCTTGACCTAGAAAAAGAATAAATTTTTATTGTCTCAAACCATTAAATGTCTGACAGCATCAATGCGGAGCAGGTAGGAGGGACTCCCGTTCATGCGGGAGAGAGATGAGCACAGCACCCGGGTAGCCTTCTGAGGCCCTGACTCCCTGATGCTGTGCTGTTCCTCCATTTCTGGGGTCCAGGTCAGTTCACCTCCCTGTCATAAATTTTCATCGTTCTTCCTGGGCTGCCTCTTGCTTTATTTACAAGCTGATATAGAGGGAAGGAGCAAGAAAAGAAGTTTGTCATTTGTTTCTAACTTTTTTTTATTCATTCAAAATTATTGCTGTTACAATCAATATTTATCACTAACATCTTCAGCTGAAACTTTATAGAAATTTGCATGTGTTTATAGTGTTTTTCCACACCAGGATTTCTTGTACCTGCCTTCTGGGTTCAGTTTCCTTCTTCCTGAAATACAGTGCAGTAGTTAGTAGGTCTTTCAGCAAGTGTCTAGGTATGGTAAATTTCTCACGATTTTGCTATGAAGATGTCTTTCTTTTGCCTTTTCTTATAATTGAAATAATATGGAATTTTATGTTCGCACTGGTTTCTCTCATCATTTTGCAAATGTAATTGTATCATCTTCTGTTGTCTTTGCTGGTATTGATAAGTCCGCTGTCATCACTGTCTTCTACAGATGGTCAGCTTTGCTCTAATTGATTCTGTGGTTTCCTCTTAGTAAAGAAGACGGCCAGAAATGCATGGGAGAGTCCCTCACTCTCCCCATCTTCCTTTTAGTGATAGAAACCTCTAAGTTTTAGCTGGGCATAGGGTTCCTCAGCTAAGGGCTGCTTTTCCCAGGCTACACAGTGTGGCCTTGTGACTCGGTTTTGGCCAAATGAACGAGCTCAGGCATCCTGTGCAGCTGGAGATCACGCCCCTTAACGGAGCCCGGCCTCCCCTCCGACACCCCCTCTCCTGCCGGCTGGGGAAGCTCTCCTGGCGTTGTCCCCCTGGCTACCCACGTGGATTAGACACACCGGGATGGCACCGTGATGAGGTGCACAGGGCGCTGCGAACCTTAATCCTTGGTCCTTTCACCAGTTCAGACGTTGTTAAGGGAGAACCAAAGGTCTTCATGGTTTAAACCACTGTTATCTTGGTCGATGACAAAGTTGCCAAGTCAATCTCCTAACTGATGTAGCAAGCACCGTTGTTGTCGACCACACAGCACCGTGGGAGCGCACCATCTAGCACTTCAGGTCTTTTCCTGACCCCTCTTTCCCATACACACACAAGCACACATTTCATATTTTCATTTGTTTATTTTTAAAGTTTATTTTATTTGTTTATTTTTTTAAATTTTGCATACAAGAACTGGGTGCAGGTCAGAGGTGGGGGGTATGGGAGGAGTCACATTTCTTATTTTTATAGTGAACTCGTTACATTTTCAACTTATTTTATGCTCAATGATATTTTTGAGAAGTGATTCCATTTAGAAAATAGTGATATGTTTCACCCCTTTATAAGTAACAATATTATAGAACACATGTGTTATGATTTATTTAACAACACTCATTAATTAATATTTAGGGTTTTTAACGTTATCCCGCATAATGACAAAGAGAAAATCCTTGTGTATTTATTCTTGTCCTTATATGAATATTTCTATAAGACAGATACTTAGAAATGATATGACCTGGCAAAAGATATGCATGTTTAAAAATTTAGTAAGTCAGTCCAGCCAAATTACCCCTCCAAAACAAGTAGCCTAATGTATATTCTTCCTAAAAGTACAGTATGTCTTTTATCTATCTTATCAATACTTGATATTATCAATATGCTGAGTGTAAAACACTGCCCAATTTCTATTATCAGAATAACCTATGATATGTACCTTTATCACAAATCCATCAATCATTTATATTTTTGTGCGATTTCTCTGTTCCATTGCTTTGCTTGTTTTTTTTTTCTTTTTTTAACCATTTATTTATCTATGGACTGGGGTACAGGCCAGAGGTCTGAGAGGGGGTGAGAGGATCCACCAGAGACAGAGCGGGGAACAGAACAGGCAGATGGACTGAAACACACTGCTGAGGGGAGCAGCTGGTGAGGCAGGAGAGGTCTGCTGTGCCACGTGGGTCACCTCCCCAGCCAGTGGCGGCAGGGATCGAACTTGTGCTGCAGTGGCTGCGGTTTACTTCATAGTGCGTTGCTTAACCCACTGCGCCACCAGGGAGGCCCTGCTTTGCTTGTTTTTCTATTGAAGTGTGTCTTTTTTTTCTTATTAGTTTCTGCTAACTTTTACATCTTAGAATTATGAAACTTTTTTCTGTGTAGGTTACAGATCTTTTTTTTTTTTAAAGATTTTTTTTATTTATGCACTCAAGAGCAGGGGTACAGGCCAGAGGTGTGGGAGGTGAGAGGATTCACCAGAGACAGAGTGGGGAGCAGAACAGGCAGATCGACTGAAACACACTGCTGAGGGGAGCAGCAGGGAGGTCGGAGAGGTCTGCCTCGCCATGTGGGACCCTCCCTGGCCTAATATTGAACTTGTGGTGCTATGCTGAGGATGCTTCACAGTGTGGCGCTCAACCCACTGAGCCACCAGGGAGGCCCAGGTTACAGATCTTTTATCCCAGTCCCTTTGTCCTATCCTTTGTCCCCTCTTTGTCTTTGACATATGTGGTGTCTTTCACCATATGAAACTGAAATTGGGAGGAACTGAAATAGCTCCTTTCCTGTTGCTTTCTTGAGGAATCTGGTGTTTTTTCTGAATTACTGTTTAAGGACATCGATAAGTCTTCTTGTGAAGAGGCAGCAAGTACTTTAGGCTGTGTTTCAATAAAATCTTATTTACAAAAGCAGACTGTGGGAAGAATCTGGCCTGAGGGCCTAGACTGCAGACCTCTGGTTCCAGCCCCACACCGTGGCCAGTGTTGTGTTTCTGTCAGCACAAACAGGGAACTCAACAAAACATCAGGCGGCTCCTCAGGTTCAAGTGATGTAACTGGTTTAGACAGAGTCCAAATACAGGGGGTGACCTAAGAGGCTTTCTTATTTATCTTCAGTGGGTCCCTGGACCCACCCCCTTCTGAAGCCCTCAGAAGGCAGAAGTTCCCCCTCATCTGCGCTCTCCCTGCTCTCCCCGCTCTCCCCCACTTCTTCTGCCTCATGGCCCTTCTGCTTCTTAACTCCATCTCCCCTGGCTCCCAGCCTCCAGCCTGGGCACCTCACACACTCTGCTCCATCAGTCAGTTGCTGGATGGTGCTGGGGAGGACGCTGTGTCTTAACCAGCAGGAAAGAAGAATTCTGTCCTATGTGGATTTCCCTGAGGCTTCCTTAACACCCACGTGTACTAATTTTTCTTTTTATGGATTAGATGATTGCATTAACAGTGACTGCTGTCTATGGATCTTGTTAAGTGAGGTAACCCAAGGTCTTTCTGCCCTTGTGATGGGCCATCTGTTGCTAATCCCCTAATAAGAGTCCTCTGTTGTTTGAAGTCATACTTGCATTTTATAATTTCATAAAAGATCTTGGTGAAAACTGCCCATTAGTGTCTCAAATAAGGTAAAAAGGAGGTACAGTTAGATGTTACCTTAGTACCACCGTAAAGGAACATAAATATTTGTTTCCCATTGGCTGGTCACTTGACTGTTTTTTGGTGGGGGCTGCCTATAAGTTGAGTGCAAACCTATTATTTCAGTTACCCAGCACTGTGTGATGATCCCTCTAAAACTTGGTGACGTAAGACAACAATGTACTCTTTCTCATGATTCTGTGGCTTGAGAGTGAGGCTGGCTCAGCTGGGCAGCTCTTCTGTTTCTCCTCAGGGCACAGGCTGCCTTTAACTGGCAGCTGAGCTGACTGGAAGAACCAAGAAGGGTCCACTCACATACCTAGCACCCCAGGCTCTCCCATGTGGTCTTTCTCTTTCTACTGGATAATTTGGACTTCCTCAAAGCACGGCCATCGCAGGACAGCTGGACTTCTTACACTGCCTGGATCCAGAAGAGAGGAGGCAGAAGGTAAGGTCTAGGATTGGAAATCTCAAGACATCATTGCCACCATATTTCATTGCTCGAGACAATTCCCAATATTTGAACCTTTTGGTGGGTGGGTTGACATGTATATCCTGGGAAGAATTCAAGGTGGGCATCTTTTTTTATTTAAATTTTTTTTTTACTTTTATGTAGAAGAATTGGGGTTTAGGCCAGAGGTTTGTGTGGGGGGTGGTGGTAGGGGGCTGAGAGAATTCACCATAGCAGAGTACGGAGCAGAACAAGCAGATCTACTGAAATACACTGCTGAGGGGAGCAGCAAGACAGGAGAGGTCTGTTGTGCCATGAGGGTCAGCTCCCTGGCTGGTTATTGAATTCAGGCCTCTGGGTTGGGCATTGGGGCTGTTGTGGTGACAGATTCTACCTTAGTAACAGAGTAGATGTTAATCTACTAAAGCATCTATTTGTCCGCCCTACAGAGAGACCTACTGAGGCTTAAGGCTGAGGCTCTCAGGGAGGTCCCTTGGTAGTTTAAAGATTCTAATCCGTATCTTTTAATTTTTGTCCTTCTTAAGTGAGCTAGCTCAACACTAGGTCAGGAGTCCCAAGCTAGAATTGCTTGTGTGCTTGAAGAATCTGACAGTAAAAGTAAATTTTATGTGTCAGTTTGTCTGGGCCACCTTGTGCCTAGATAATTGGTTAAACATTGCTTTTGGGTGTGCCTGTGAGGATGATTCTGAATGAGATTAACATGTGAATGAGTAGACTGAGGAAAGCAGATGGTCTTGCCAGAGGTTTGTTGGGTCTAGCCTCATCCAGTCAGTTAAAGACCTGAATAGAATAAAAGACTAAGAAAGAATTCCCTCTCTCTGCCAAATGTCTTGAACTGGGACCTCTGTCTTCTTCTGCCTCTGGCCTTGGACTAGGACTGGAACCATACATTGGCTCTCCTGGATCCAGAAATCTTAGCTTCCTTAATTGTGTGAGCCGATTCTTTATAATAAACCGTGTATCTATATATTCCATTTCTCTAAAGAACCCTAATAAACTCCTTCTACTTAGAAGACTAGAAACTATGTGAGTAATACCTGCTGATATAATTTTTAAATGCATCTTATTCATTAATATTAAAAATAACAATAATATAAAATTAAAAAATGAAAGCTAAGTCTCCTGAAGTCTTTCTCTCCCAGTCAGCTTTTCTTTCCCTGCAGGCAGACTCACGGACAGTGTCTTTTAAAGCCTTCCAAAGTGTTGTTTTGTGTTTTACACTAATGGTAGCGTCTCAAACCCACAGTTCTGTACTGTGTGTTTTTCCTTTAATAATATATCAGTTCATATAAAACACCTCATTTTTCAGTGGTTACACATGGTCATTATTTAGTTTATTTATGGAGACCTAGATCATTTGGGGGTTTTCACATCCGCTATTGGAAGCAAAGTCATAGTGGATTTTCTCACTCCCAGGCCATTTGATACGTGAGTTAGTCTGTCTGTAGGGCAGACCAATAGAATTGCTTTAGAACGTGTGTATTTTTTTTTTTTTACCTTGAAAGGTGTTAGCAAATTATTCACCATAGGACCTCACCCATGTGCACACCCCGTAGCAACCTTGCTGACATATTCTGCTCTCAGAATTTCAGAATGGTACAATCTGAAAGTGGAAAATGTCATCTTACCATTTTTTAAAATTTAAGATATTTTGGTTTATAACATTACTTAGATTTCAGGTATAGCCTTTTAGATCAACATCTGTATATACTGCCTTATGTTCACCACCAGAATTCAAGTTTCTATCAATGACCATACGGTTTGCCCCTTTTACCCAATCTGCATACTTTATTTTCCCTCCCCTTCTGGTAATCATTAATTTGATTTTATAGCCTAGGTTTATTTTTGTTTTATTTAGTTCACTCATTTGTGTGTCACAAATGAGTCCATTCTTTAGGTACCACATAACAATGAAATCATACAATGTTTTTCTTTCTCCATCTGACCTATTTCACTAAGTATAATAAATCCATCTGTGTTTTAGCAAGATTCCACCTTTTTCATAGCTGAGTAGTATTCCAATGCACATTTATAACTCCTCTCCTTTATCTACTCCTCTGTTGATGGGCAGTTAGACAATTTCTAACTGTTGACTATTGTGAATAATGCTGCAGTGAACTTAGAGGTGGACATATTGCTTCAAAATACCCAGCAATGGGGTAGCTGGATCAGATGGTATTTATATTCTTAATATTTTTAGGAATTCCCATACTGTTTTTCTGTAAAGGCTGTTGCAGTGTATGGTTTCTTATAGAGACTTAGGTAGAAACCTTTTTTATCTTTTACACAATAAAGATGAAACAGCTGCCGGCATGTCTGGGGCTGTTAAGCTAAAGAAGGTGATATCCCTCCATATGACAGAGGGTGACTTTTGCCTCTGCTTCAGAATGTGTCCAGTTCCAGGAGAATATGTGTGTATGTTGGAGAGGAGAAGGAAGGACACACCTTTTAAAATTTTAAAGGTATTTAAGATTATTTCTTTATCTCTATCACAATCTTTTTACCTCTTTCAGGGACACAGAGGAATACATTTTAAAACTGGGCACCCCAAGGTAGGCATGGTTTTATCTCATCTTAGTTTTGAGAGGTGCAGACATGGCGCCTAGCTGATGAGTATGTTCATACCTAGAATAAAGACAGCATCCCTTTGTGGTGTGTCTTTTATTTGTCTCTCATTCGAACCAGCACTGGCTGGGAGGCTGGTGAGCAGGACTGTTTCTAATCACCTATAGCTCAGAAAGAAAAGCCTGGGGGATTTCACAGGGCCTGGCCATCTGGTTTTTCCAGGAGTGAAGTGCCGCAGTAAAGTGAGAGGACTGTCTCCAGATGACCCAGCAAGAACACAGTGAGGGGTGCTAGCCCTGCCTGTCCCAGCTGGCAGGCAAGTGTCCTGGATATTCAGCTTCCCAACATCCTTCCCTTAAGTCTGTCTGCAAATCCATAAATCCATGTCTTTGGGGGCCTTCCTCATGACGCAAGGGGTTAAGTGCCGCACTATGAAGCATCTGCAGGCACTGCAGCACGAGTTTGATCCCTGGCCAGGGAGGGGACCCACATGGCACAGCAGACCTCTCCTGCCTCACCTGCTTCTCCCCTCAGTAGTGTGTTTCAGTAGATCTGCCTGTTCTGTTTCCTGCTCTGTCTCTGGAATCCTCTCAACCCCCACACCTCTGGCCTGTATCCCAGTTCTTGTATGCATAACTAGATAAAATCTTTTTTAAAAAATCCATGTCGTCATAAAGGTACTGACTGCCCCTCCAGTGGGCCTTCTCGATGAAGAAGTGAGAAATCCTGACGTGGGACCCACTTGGTGCTAATTCCTAACTACATCAGGGTAGAAATAGTTCTCAGAATAGTTGGGGAAGCGTGGTCCTTAGAGCTAAGGGGATGTGGCTGCTTTTTAAGTAAGGGAGGCTGAGTTTGTGTCCCTGGTCTTCTTTTTCCGTCATTGAAGTAATGCAGTGGGGAGCAATCTTTACGTGCTGACTGCCAACCTTGGAAAAGGAAATGAATTTACCTCTCATTTCTTAGAAAAGGAACCACGACAAACTAGATCTGGAAGAAACACAAGCAAACAGACATGGAAGCCGGCGTTTCAAACCAACCCAGCCCCATAGAGACAGGGTCTTTGCTTGCCTGTCTGAGTAGGGAAGTGGCTTTACCAAACAAGTGTATTCTTGGGCAGAGGAACAAAATGGGCCTTTTTTTTCGGCAGTGGGTAATGGCTTGACAGTCCAAGGCCACGGAGTCATAGTGAAGGACCTGGGATTTGGGCAGGGCTTGTAGAGATTCTCTAAAGAGGGCAGTAGGATCTTGACTCAAGGGGAGCTGAGATATGGTTGTGAGGGGTTTGGGCTCTCAACCTTTTCCCCTCACTACACTCCTGCCATTCTGAGGTGAGGCTGCTGTTTCTGAACACAGAGGAGAGGGTTACTCTGGGCACTGACTCCACAGGGAAGCTTTGCCCCATCTCTCTGGGGACACCTTTCTCAGGGAGACAGCGGGAAGACCGCAGCTAGCCCCCTGCAGAGGCCTATGGTTGCTCTGAGCTAAGCTGTCAGGAGTAAAGACAAGGAATGCTGACTCATACAAGGGACTTGTTTGCACTGCTCTGAAAGAACTGCTAAATGACGGAAAAGCTTAATCATCGTAAAACAGTGGGGCCAAGTAGTTAAGTGAACAGAAGGATCCAACTATAAAAACCAGACAGGTAGGATGACAGGTGGATTATGAAGTAAATATCATTGCAATGGTGACATAAAACCACAAGTTAAATTAAAAAACACAGCTAGAAGAAAGGCTAACACAATTTTTGTGTGTATGTAGCAGAAAGAAAGTAGAGGGAGAAGGTTGACAGATTAAATTCTTGCTACTATTTTTTTTTAGGGCCTCCCTGGTGGCGTAGTGGGTTAAGCAATGCACTATGAAGCAAATTGCAGCCACTGCAGCACAAGTTCGGTCCCTGCTCCCGGCCAGGGAGGGGACCCACATGGCATAGCAGACCTCTCCTGCCTTGCCCGATGCTCCCCTCAGCAGTGTGTTTCAGTCAGTCTGCCTGTTCTGCTCCCCACTCTGTCTCTGGTGAATCCTCTCACCATCCTGGACTTTTGCCTGTACCCCAGCTCTTGTATGTATGAATAAATAAATCTTTTAAAAAATAAATAAATTCTTGCTACTTTTTTATTGACCTCTATGAATACACCTGGCTGTATATACACTACCCCGTATGTAAGTATGTATGCATACATACATGCATATTTTAGGTCAGGAATGTTACACAGACCCTGAAGCCAGATCTGCTGTCCTTACCCCAATCCAGTCTCACAAAACAATACCTGTTAGCACAGAATAATGAACAGGATTTTTAAAAATTTTCAAATGTGGAGGGAATTTATTAGCATCTTCCTCTCCACTGAGAGGGAATACAGGTTTCCACACTGTCTTGGCCATCTTCACAGGAGAGGGGGATTTTTTTTCTCATTAGATTTATTTAATTGTATTTGGCAACATTTGTAGTCCCCAGGGAGTTCCCACCACCATTGTACCCCTGCACCATCACCTCAGTCCCTTGTGCTCTTTATGCCCTCATCCCCGTCTTTGCCCTCACCTTCCTCCACCCCCCCCACACCAAGTTCCCTTTGGTCTATCTTTAACCTTTGATCTTTTGAGTTTGTTTGTTTGTTTTTGGTTGTAATTGCCCATTTCCTTGAGCTTTCTCTTGTTTTTTTCTTTTTTCTTTTTTGTTGTAGTTGATGTTCTTTCACATTCCTCCTAAAAGTGAAGCCATCTGATATTTTTCTCTTGCCTTCTGGCTTGTTTCACTGAGTACAATTCCTTCCAGCTCCATCCATGTTTCTATAAATGGCCCTAGTTTATCATTTTTGATTGCTGAATAGTATTCCATTGTGTATATGTACCATATCTTCTTGATCCAATCATTTACTTTTGGGCATTTGGGTTGCTTCCAGGTCTTACCAATTATAAATAGTGCTGCAATAATAGGGGTACAGGTACTCTTTTGGATCTATGTTTTTGTGTCCTTTGGGTAGATCCCTAGAAGTGGGATTGCCAGATCATATGGTAGTTCCATCCCTAGTAGATCAAGGAACCTCCATACGGCCTTCCATAGTGGATGAACAGGAATTTTTTAAAAGAAGATTTACTCATTCATTTCGTTGTAGAATAACTGTGGTGCAGGCCAGAAGTGCAGGGGGTGAGAGGACCCACCAGAGACAGAGTGGGGAGCAGAGCAGGCAGACTGACTGAAACACACTGCTGAGGGGAGCATCGGGCAAGGCAGGAGAGGTCTGCTGCGCTACATGTGGATTAGCTCCCTGGCTTGGGATCAAACCCAGGTCATAGTGGTGATAGTGTCACTACTTGAGACTCAATCCCTAGGCCACCAGGGAGGCCCAACAGGATATTTTTAGTAGCTTAGAATGTACCCACCCACCCCTTACTTCCCTGCCAGAGACAGTGATAACTCCCTACTCTTTTTCGGTGCCTATAATGAATTTCATATTATTACAATTTTGTTCCATGTAATCTTGCATGCTACTTTTTCTCCATGAGTTTTTGGAATTTATTAGTGTTGATACAGGTAACTCCCTATAATTTATTAATTTTCTCTGTTGTGAAGTGATATTCCATCATATGCATTACCACAATTTATTGATTTGTTCTGTGCTGATGGGCATCTGGTTGTGTTCATTTTTTTCCTGTTTTTAACATTACTCCAACCAACCTGAAAGATGCATGGACAAGAATTTCCCCTGCATGTCTGTGTGTGTGTGTCTGTGTATCTATATCATCTACATCTTCACCTATGGACTTACAGGAGAGAAGTTGCTGGCTTGCCGGGCATACCTGCATGGGTCACCTCTTGTAGGTAATGCCAAATTGTAGGTAATGCCAAGTAGGTATACTCAGAGTGGTTTTGTTATTTTTTCCAAAGCATATTTCTCAGACTTGGTAAGCACTCTGTCATTTCCACATGCTAAGAGCTTTAGTAGCACTTGGGAAGAACCAAAATATAATGGTAATGGTTATGAAAATCTCTTTCTTTTAAATTTTTTTGGGAATTACTTGATTTATTTTATTTGAGGTATCAATGATACTTATGAAAAACTGATCTCACTCAGGTGTTGATGATGTTGTTTTAATGGAGTCAATATTTTTACAATTATTATTTCACCTTTCATATGTGCACAAGAAAACTTGAAACTGAAAATGAGATAAATTAATTTATGTTTAATAGTAACTTGATCTAAGTGCTCTAAGTCATGTTTCACATAGTGGTATATAACATATCTTCTGTGGATAATTATAAAACAGTGGTTTCAGGCACAGTCTTTTTTATTTTCCTTTATTTATATGTATTTGACATGAGCTGTGGTCCCCATTTCCCACCACCTTTTCACCCGTGCACCATCACCTCAGTCCCTTGTGCTCTTTCTGCCCTCATCCCATTCCCTTGTCCCCCCCACAAAGTGTTTCTTATTTGTCCTTGTCTTTTTGTTGTGTTGTGTTTTTGTTTTTGTGTTTTTATTGTTATTATTCTTTTCCTTGGTCCCTTATCTGGTTCCCTTATATTCCTCCTAGGAGTGAAACCATCCAGTATATTCCTTTTGCCTTCTGACTTATTTCACTGAACATAATCCCTTTTAGCTCCATCCATGTTTCTACAAATGACTCTAGATTATCCTTTTTGATTGCTGAGTAGTATTCCAACATGTATGTGTACCACATCTTCTTGATCTAGTCATCTATTTTTGAGCATTTAAGTTGTTTCTAGGTCTTACCTATTGTAAATAGTGCTGCAAAAAACATAGGGGTGCAGGTATTCTTTTGAATCAGTGTTTTTGTGTGTATTCCTAGGAGTGGGATTGCGGGATCATATGGGAGTTCCATTTTTAGTAGTCTGAGAACCCTCCATACAGCTTTCCATAGTGGTTGGATCAGTTTGCATTCCCATCAGCAGTGTAGTAGAGTTCCTTTTTCTCCACATTCTTGTCAGGCACTGTCTTAAAATGAGATTATGCAGCAGATACTGATGTTTCCTTAGCAGATTCGTGTCATTTGTTCTTTTTAAATGTTAAAGTCATTTAAAACTGAGCATAGATAGACAGCTTTGACAGCTTCTTTTGGTTATGAAATATTTTGCTTTTATCATCTGTTATTTTATTCCAAATATATTCCTGATGCAAAAATTATTCAGTAGTTGAAGAAAAATGGTGCCAAGTTCTACATCCCACATGGGTCTCCTTGGCTTTCTTTCTATTTGGGTATAATCATTTCTCTGCTCTCACCTTTTTTACCTCTGTACTGACCAGTTGGTTTCGTTCCTCTCCAGGAAGGATATGTAGTAGATCCTGGCAGAAAAAGAACCCAATGTTTTAGAATCTTCCAAAATTAAGGAAGACTCACTTTCTGGACTAGGACTTACTCAAATTCTTTTAAATAGTACATTGTGCAAGTTTTGGATTATGAAGAGATATAGATGATTAAAAGATTCTTTTCATTATTCCAATAATAATAATAATAATAATAGTGTGAAATAATAGCATTTATACATGCCAGGCACTTTGTAAGCATTGTAGATATACTGGATCATGTTAATCTTCATGTTACTCTGGAAGACAGCTACTACTGTAATACTTATTCTACAGACAAAGGAAGTAAAGCCCTAGCAGTTAATGAATTTGACCAAGATCACATAGCTTGAGAGAATAACAGGAATTTAGCAATCTATTTCTAGATGTTGTGTTCATAGCCGAGATAGTCATAGGCTATATCCTGATATTAGCAGCACTGCTTACAGCCCTGTAGTAAGTGTGAGAGTTGGCTTCAAACATCCAAGCAGCCTTGGTTAGACCCCTGATCTGACATGGCTGCCTTGGTTTTAGAATTAACACAGAGGAATTTGTTTATTTTTTGTCTTGAAGATCTGTCCATTGTTGAAAGTGGGGTGTTGAAGTCTCCTACTATGTAAGTGTTTTCGCTAAAGTTTTCTTTCAGGGATGATAGCAATTTTCTTATATATTTTAGTGCTCCTTCACTAGGAGCATAAATGTTGATGATTGTTGTGTCTTCCTGGTTCATTGTGCCCTTGACCATTATATAGTGCCCATCCTTGTCTTTTTTAACCTTTTTTATTT